>PVHY01008735.1:26710-60013 GCA_004024945.1 Uropsilus gracilis
AAAAAAAAAAAAAAAAAAAAAAAGAAAAAAAAGAAACCAACCTGAGAGTGTCACATCAGAAATACAGGTTCAGTCGGGCACGGTGGCTCGTGCCTGTAAGCTTCAGCCCATGAAGCAGCCGGGGTTAGGGATCGTGGTTTGAGTCCCGCCTGGGGCCCGTAGCGAGACCTAGTTCCAAAAAAATAGCTGGGCGTGGTGGTGCACGCCTGTAATCCCAGCTACCTGGGAAACTGAGGCTGGGGATCGCTTGAGTCCATGGTACCCCGGGCAACGAGAGCCTGCGGTTCCACAGGCAAAAAAGCGAGACCTAGTCTCAAAAAAAAAAAAAAAAAAAAAAAGAAATACAGGTTCAGACTTAGCAAATACCCACTCCAGCTCCATGGCACCTTCCTCCTGGCACAGGCCCACACAGGGTCACTATGGAGACCAAGGCACTGGGTAGGAGTAAGTTCGGGTGTTTTCTGGGGTGTCATGTGACCCCTCTGGCAAGATCCACCTTTTCCCAAGTAGCCACGGTTTCCTGGGACTTCTCAAAAAGATCAATATAAAGTCCACATTAACTCCCCAAATTTTCCCTTTTAGGATGCTGAAATTTCCTGGGTCTGGAAGCTTCTTCTCTGCACAAGGGTGTTTCTGCCTGGATCTGAGCGGGGAGGGCAAGCTCAGCAGCTAAGCTTGGAAAAGGGAGGGACGGGGACTTGGGGACTTGGAGACTGGCCTCCTGGCCTTCCCGGCCTTGCTGCTGGCTGCCAGCTTGAAGGGTTGTGCTTAAGAATATCACGTTTATAAGAGAAGGAAAGCACCAGTCTTTTACAATGTTTATATCATATTGTAATCTGTTGACATAGGTCTCTTTCTAGAGTGTTTGCCTACTAGGCCAAAAATAGTCTTTTTTTTTTTTTTTTTGAGACTAGGTCTCGCTACTTTTGCCCATGGAACTGCAGGCTCACGTTGCCCAGGGTACCACAGACTCAAGCAATTCTCAGCCTCAGCTTCCCAGGTAACTGGGATTACAGGCGCAAGCCACCACGCCCAGTTATTTTTTGGGGACTAGGTCTTGTTATGTGCCCCCGGTGGGACTCGAACCGCAATCCCTGGCCCCAGCCGCGGCTTCCTAGGCTGCTGCTTACAGGCATGTGCCACCATGTCCAGTCTTACTAGGCCAAAAATAGGTGTACACATACACACACACATACAATGGAGCATATATGCTCCATTAATACTTGGATCAAGTTTGATGCTCAGCATCAGGTCACTCTGGTGACTGAGCTAACCAAGGCTGTGAGGGAGTCAGGAGGGGCTGGGGCCTTCAGAGGAGAGGTGGGGCCAAGGGTGGTGCAGCGCCCACTGCAGCCAGCCCTGCAGGTCAGCCTTTCCCTGGGGAAGAAGGGCCCGAGTGGCAGGAGGGCCCAGCCTCTCCCCACTCACACAGCCTTCCAGGGGCTGGTCTTTTCTGCCCACGCACAGGCTGCCCTACCTGGAATGCTCAGGCACGGTCCAGCAAGGCCTCTGCTCCTGGACCCTGTACCATCTCCTTCTTCAGGCTGCTCGAGTCATTGCAGTCTCTCCAGTCTCTCACCTCATGGTTGGGGTGGAGCACACCTTTCCCTCTGAGCATCCTGACAGCCAGCACAGGCCAGTCCTTACTGAGTGACCGTGCTGTGGGGCTGGGTAGGGAGAGCGCCCACCCAACCTCAGGAGGTCACCGCTGCCCACAGAGACACACAGGCACCTACCTGCCTTGCCAGGACAGCAAAAAGTGGGTTATGTCGCCACCTATCGCTCAGTTTTCCCAACAAAAGGCAGCGAGGGCTCCCTGGCTTTTGTGGAGAGGGAAAGGGGAGCTCAGATCCTCTGAGAAGCAGCCTCCGCTGCCTTAGAGGCAGAGTCAGGGAGGAGCTTGCCAACCTGATGGAGAGAGGTCGTTCCTCAGGGAGCAGCTGGGTCCCAGGTCAGGTCTGACAGGTGGCCTGGCAGGGCCTCTTCCCGTGGGTCCCACAACCCCCTCCCAAAGGGGATGTGTGACAGCCCTGGGGAGAGAGGCCGGAGGAGCCAGGGCCCCCAGAGAAGGGCTGAGTGCCAGACTGTGGGGTTGAGGCCCTCTGGAAAGCTAGCATCCTGGGCACGCCAGTTCAGCTGCAGTGGAAGGCAGGGAAGGCAGTGATGACATCTGGGCTCTAACAGGGGAGAGCTAGAGGTGTTTGGTCTCCTCTGATGGACTTTTTCTTTCCCTGGTAAGTGCGGGTGCTGAGGGTCCCGGCGGCCCACAGGTGGCTACTGTCACTGCCCTGGCTCCACTGTCTGAGAGGGCATGGAGGCTGGCTTCGCAGCACCCGTGATGTGTTTTGCAATAATGCACCAAAGACAAAGACGAAGCTCGTTAAAACAACTGGGTGAGGGTGGAGATAAAACGTAGTGAATAACACAGGAGACAGACTGGTGGTGATGTGTCAGCCGAGCAGTTCAGTTCAGTCTGTCCTCTGCACCCAAAGCTAAAAGGGGTACACATATGCCCAGCTCAGATCAAGTGCATGGCTTACACAGAGCTCGTGGCCACCTGATGGCTTCCCGTAGTTGCCACATGTTGCCCATGCCAGTTGGGAGCTCCATCTTTTTTGCAGCTCATTGGTATGTGAGCTGGTTTTCCTGCTCTTCAGGGGGCCCGGTGCCCCCATCCTACCCAGGCACATGTGGCGGGCGAGTCTCCTGTACACACCCCCTCACATGCCAGCTGGAGCAGGATGTCACAGGCCAGCAGGCCCGGCTCCTCCCCCTCCCCAAGTCATCGTCCAGAGTCTGCACTGCTGCCACTCCTCTTTCCTTCTAAGTTTTTAATCACACAAGTAACATAGATGCAACACGCTGAGCCCAGAAGCCCTCCGAGCGAGTAGAAACCTGTGTCTCCTGGGCTGCGCTGGCCAGAAGGGGCCACCGTTGTGTGGGGTGCATTCTTCTAGGCCGCCATCTATTTATACACAGGAATGTGTTCAGACTCCAGGGATTATTCTCCAGGTTCTATTTTAGTCTTAAAAGACATAAACTAGCCCCAGAATAGCTCTGCTGTGACTTATCTCAACACCTCCCTTCCAAGGACTTCCAGTTGTCTCCAGTCTTGCCAGTTCGTCAGCAAAGCCTGCAGGTGCAGATGGCTCAGATGGCAGTTTCTACAAGGGAGGCGGCCGGGCTGTGTGTTCTGACATGTTCAAGCTGCCCCTCCCCCACTCCTCCGCAAGAGGGCCCACCAGAGTGGGCCTCCTGACACACAGCCTCGTGGCTCTTGTGCTGAAGGCCTTGTGGCAGCCCCCCTCCAAAACAAAGCCAAGAGAGCAGGCCTGCCAGGCACGGTAGCTCGTGCCTGTAAGCTTAAGCCTATGAAGCGGCCGGGGCTAGGGATCACGGTTCGAGTCCCGCCTGGGGCCCGTAGCAAGACCTAGTTCCAAAAAAAATAGCTGGGCGTGGTGGTGCACGTCTGTAATCCCAGCTACCTGGGAAGCTGAGGCTGGGGATTGCTTGAGTCCGTGGTACCCCGAGCAACGAGAGCCTGCGGTTCCACGGGCAAAAATAGCGAGACCTAGTCTCAAAAAAAAAAAAAAAAAGAGCAGGCCTCACAGAGCCAGCAGGGAGGCTGGTTCCCACCCCCAGGACCGTGTTTATGCGCGCGTGTGCACACACACGTGTTGTGGGGATGGAGCCCAGGCTGGGGGCAGGGTTCGAGGGGTAACATTCAAGAGAGAGCAGACCACTGAAGGGTACGGAGTGAAGACATAGCACTGCCGAAAGGTGGCAGGCTGGCCCCAAGACCTTTTTGGTTGTGGCCCTATGGCCACACTGGAGGCCAGAAAGGAGAGGCAACAGTTGGGTGGAGGGCCTTGTGGGCTGCTGAATGGGGATGGCAGGGTGGCTGGAGTGTGGGTGGGGGCAGGAGCTGGTCTTGCTCTGGGTCCTCCTGACTCTGGGTGGGACAGAGACATGTGAGTTCAGGAGAACCCACATTCTGGCTTTGAGGGCTGAAGATGGAGATCTTGGAACCACCAGCAAGGAACTCGCGGTCTCTAGAAAACCACTCTTCTGAGACTGCACTCCAGAACCCGGATGTAAAAAGCACCCAGGAGGGGCCCGGAATCTCCAGGAACAGGGTCCTGGGCCCTGCGGCACCGCCTTGAGCCTGAGCACAGGGACCCATTCCACGCCAGACTCAGGCTTTGCGGAGATGCTCCATCTAGAATGGAGGAGCTGGCAGGCAGGAGCCCAGACCAGGCGCCTCCTGGGACAAGGAGGACACCCAGCCCTCCAGTCCAGTGCCCGCTTGGCTCATTTGTCAAGTCCTTGGCCACACTGCCTGTCTGGATACTTTCAAATGTAATTTGAAGTGTGTTTTGAAAAGTAAGGGTGTGAGGGGCAGCAGTAAGGCGTGAAGCCAAGGGTAGGAGGTAACCCAGCAGTGAGGAAGCTTGGGAATCAGGGTAGATGGCAACTCTGGAAAGAGGACGCTTCAAAGCAGGGTAGAAGTTTAACAAAGATAGAAAAGCACCTTCTGGATGTAACTGTAAAGACGTTAACAGTGAGTTGTCAACAATGAGACGTGGGAAGGAACTGGCAGTGAGGGCGACAGCACCCTTGGAGTGCAGAGAGCACCCTTGAAGACTGGCCTGGAAGGAAGCTGAGGAAGAGGGAGATGGGGTTGATCACAGGACCTGGGGCAGTGTGGGTGTGGTGGGGAAAGCTCTCCCCAGGTTCACATGCTGATGGGAACATAGTGCAGGGATGGAAGCAGAACTAGAGGACAGAGATGTGGGGGCCACACCAGGAGGGGGCATGAGGGCTGCCTGCCTGGAAGATGGGACAGTGAGGGGCTTGCCATCTCCAAGGGCTCAATGACCCCGTCTTGCCTCAGCTCCCCACAGACAGGCAGTGATTTCAGGGGAACCCCAATCCAAACACACAGGCATTTTACCATTAAATTGAAAAAAAAAAAAAAAGCTCTAAGTAGAGAACAAAACCAGTTCTCACTCTTGCTGACCCAACAGGTCTTTCTAAGGGCCATCCCACTCCGGCATCCAGTGACTTTGTTAGTTGAGTCCATATAATTTATACTGGATCTTGCAAGGACAAGGAAGTTTTTATTTATTTACAACAAAACACTCGTAACCCAATTCTCTCTCTTCAAAACAGAACCCTCTAGAATACACAAAGCAATCTCTTTTTGTATTTACTCAGGGACATTAGCCACAAGAAGGGGGGTTGCAACTGGGAGAAAAGCCAAGGACTGGTTCCATTTGGACAAAAAGAAAAAAAAAAAAAAAAACATTAAAAAAATAGTATTTTTTTGTCAGTAGCTACACTTTCCCCTACCCTGTGTATGAAAAATGTGAAACAGAAAACAGCACCTGTGAAAACACATTCCAGCAGCGTCAGAGATGAGGCAATGACCCAGGGCCGTGGAATTCCAGCCCCTCTTCCCAGTGGGTCAGGAACACTGCTGGCCCTGGGGAGCTTTCTTTCCAGAAAACCCCCCACCCCCAAAACAACAGCGCTCTCCAGCAGCCTCACTCCTCTTGCTTGTAGTTAAGCTGGAGAATCTAGGAATCAAACACACAAGTTAGAAACATGACAGGATGTGAAACATATATATTAATTTTAAAAAAAAAGAAAGAAACCTGACAGGACTCAGTCACACCAACACTGAGCCAACTGAACCATCACCATCTGAACCATGGTGATAGGGGGCTGAGGGTGGCCCAGGGTCTGTGGTGACAATACTGAACAGGAGCCAGGGACAGACACCATGGCTCTGTCCTCATGGCAGGGTTCTAAGATAAGGTTACCAATTAATATGGTGACTTCGAAACTTCAGATCATGACTATAGGACACAGTCCCAGAAAAATCAGAATAGGAACGAACTTAAGAGCTCATCCAGTTCAAATTCATTTTTTGGTTAAGGCCCCAAAATAAACAACTAATTTCTAAGGGCAGAGTTTTATTCCTCAGTCTTTCTCAGCTGGTGCACAAGGAATGACACTTCCTTAACCACCTAAAACGTAAGAAACACCCACAAACAGCCAGACAGGAACAGTGGCTTATGTTTTTAATAGGACCCTGCAAAAAGACACCTGAGACCACACTGGGCAGTACGAGTCACTCAGGCTGTCACCAACCCAGAGGCTGGGTTGGTGAGACCGCAGCTTCCAGTGACCCAACTTCACACCTCAGGGCAGGCGAACGTATATGCTGATGGCAGAGACAGCGTGGTCATTTATCTAGAACCAGGAGACTGGGTTCCTGGACTCCACCACTACCACCACACATCCTCTGTTTCCTCCTCTGCAGGGTGTGTAGTGACATGCACCTTAGCTGCCGCTAGAAGACCAGCTGGCACACACAGGGTGCAGGCTAGGTGACCCCTAGAGCTGGTGTGCTGAGTGGCTGTTTGGGGCTCACAGACAGAGTAGAGGTTGGAGGAAGTATATTTTTCATTCCTTTCTTGCAGAATGGCAGTTTTTTCCTTTATTTCCCCAGCTAAGATAGCAGAAAGAACAATTTATTCAACATACTATATTCAGGCACAACTGAAAACAGAACCAATCCAGAATGTCACTGGTCCAGGGCAAAGGACCAAGAGACTGGTTTTGGTATGAGTAATTAGATGGTGGTGGATGTCTAGATTCACTGAGATAAACTCTAGTCAGTAGTGCACACTTTGACAGTTTGCTCCAGTGTCCCCGTCCTTCAGCATTCCTTATTCCTGCTTCTGTGGCTTGGCAGGGGTTAATAGTTCATGGGATTCCTGCCTCATCTTTCTTCTTTTGTGCTTTCAGGTGGCACTTCCCCATCTTCTTCCACTTGGCCCTAACGGTGCAGAAGCTTCTAAGCTAGAGCTAAGGTTAAGTGCTAGAATATCAGGATCTGAGCAAGAAACTTGCCCTGTGACCCCATCACATCCCCTTGGGCAGGGGTAGCAGGTGGGTACAGTGCAGGATAGGAACTGGAGGCTGGTTATCTCTTTGAGTTGTCCAACTTGCATCTCCTTGAAATCTAGAATGGGGGTGTTTTCCATGCCTGTGAACAGTACTCTGCTCATTACATCTCTGCTGGTCAGCCTCGGAAACAACTCATAGAAACACAGGATACCGGAGACTGAGGTGGACTAAGCTGGGAATAGTCATGTTCCTGGGGCATAAATGGCACATCCACGCAAGGCCTCCAGGGAGTCAAGAGCACAATGGGAGGTATATTAGGGGAGCTGGTATGGCTCCGGAGGGGTGAAGACAGGGATGGACAGCAGGACATGACATGGGGTAACTGCATGGGGTCGGGTCACACAGGGCAGCCACAGAGGCACTAAGGAAGGATCTAAGCTTTTCTTAGGAGGCCAACAGGATGTTATCAGAGGTTCTGTCAGAAAGTTGCAGGGGAAGAGAGGAAACAGTATAGCCGACCACAGCACTTGAAGATAGGAAAACAGTCTCTGGACAAGCAGACCTCCATGCTGTCCTTCTACTTTTGAATAGGCTTCAAAATATCCATAGTTCAAGGTTTGATAATGAAGTGAAAAAAGATCATTGGTTCCCCTCTAGTCTACATCCCACAACTGATGTTGGAAATCAGTCCTGTAATCAATATTCTGCGCCACTTTGCCAGGGATACTGTGGCCATAGCCTCTGACCCCCTCCAGACACTGGGTTTCAAGAAGCTCAGTGAGTTGAATTTTCCAACTGACACTAACAAAAAGTCATACTATGCTGGGCATGGTAGCTCGTGCCTGTAAGCTTCAGCCTATAAAGCAGCAGGGGCTAGGGATCGCGGTTCGAGTCCCGCCTGGGGCCCGTAGCGAGACCTAGTTCCAAAAAAATAGCTGGGCGTGGTGGCGCGCTCCTGTCATCCCAGCTACCTGGGAAGCTGAGGCTGGGGATTGCTTGAGTCTGTGGTACCCCGGGCAACAAGAGCCTGCGGTTCCATGGGTAAAAATAGCGAGACCTAGTCCCCCAAAAACCAAACCAAACCAAACCAAAACAGAAAAAAAAAGTCACACTTTCGCATAAAGGAAATGTATCAACATAGAAAAGAGCACATTTCACTTTGAAAATGCCATCCTCAGAGAGCACGAAGGCACAAAGTCAGAGAAAAAAGCTGTCACGTAGCCATGGCTCAAGGAAAGATAAGCCAGAGACCTAGAAAGACAAAAGGAGTCAGACGTAGGTAGGCAACACAGACAAAGGTCCGACAGAGCAGACTCCAGCTGAATAAATTAATACTAAACAAGCTGCTTCCTCTGAGAGCAGACCCAGGCCTCGGGGAAAGGCATGGTCCACGGGAAACAGAAACTCGAGCATCAATACGATCAGTGCCCACAATAATCGCGCAGAATAATGAGCAGTAATCAAAGAAGAGTGTGAAAATGTAACAGAGACGATGAGGAGTGATGTAATCCTGGACCCATGAGCGGGAGGCGGCAGGACCTGGGATGTTTATGTTGGAAATCCGAGGACAGAGGGCCGAGCACCGGGCGGGCGGGAGCAGAGTTCCCACGGCGGCAGCCCCGTGTGCCAGCACTGCCCGCGCCTGCAGGGCGAGCCGAGCAGCCGGCAGATGTGAGCAGCGTCCATGAGGAAGCTCAGGAGCTGGGTCTTAACCTCTCTGGGTCACGCGGCCCTTTGAAAACACTGATGAAAGTCCCAGGTCCCGCTTCACAACCTCAGAAAACGCACACATGCACCTACAGATGGAAATTCACAGATCCTCCCTGGCGTCATTTCATTGGTTTCTCTTTCTCAAACTCAGACTACGCTCTTCAGACGGAGTGACTGCTGTGCCTCTCAATGCCAACCGAGGGGGCAGAATGTGACAAGGAGCTCTTACCATCCCACCGTGCGAGTCTGCCCCACCCCAGCAGCTGTGTTCTCCCCCTGGCTGGGACCACACCTGCTCCTGGCAGGCAGCTGCTCAATGCCAAGCTCCATGTTGGTTGGCCTCCTGGTCTCTGGTGCCACAGCATCTCTGTTACAGTCCCTGCAGCCTCCTGGTGCCCTTGTGCCAGCCATGCCCCTCCCCTCGGCTGTCCCTCTACCTGCTCTGACCACTGGTGCGAGTTGGGCATCACTTGGTGGTGTCCCCACTGCTGGGATGCCGGTTGTCCTTTCTAGACACACACTGAAGAGTAAGTCCCCTGGCCCCTACCCCCCTGCTGGACTGGGACCCAGAGCAGCTGCTCCTACCACCCTTCCTGCAGCAATAGCTGCCAGTCACCTGGGTGCCACTGCGAGTGAAGGTAGCAGGACGTGTGGTGAGATTACCACCAGAGAGGGTCTGTTTCATGGCAGGCCATATGGGGGCCTTATTTGGGGTACAGGGGATGAAGGGGGGGTGCTGAGGATGCACAGTCTGAGTCATCTCTAACTGGGAGGCTTACAGCTCCAGAAAATGATACAGAAGAGGCTGCAAGAGACAGAAGAAAGCTCTCCAATGATGTCCACATCTTAATTCCCAGAGCTTGTGAGTATGTGATGACAGCAAGAGGGACTTGGCAATGGAAGGACTTGGCAATGGAAGGAAGGATTCTGAGATGGAAGGTTATCCTGGGTTACTTGGGTGGGCCCACTGGATACAGAAGGCGTCTCTTAAGATGGAGCAGGAGGGCCAGAGGAAGAAGGAAACATGGAAACAGAGCAGAGGAGGGGAGAGGAGCTGAGAGATGGGCAGAGGGCAGGTGGGAGAGGAGACATGGAGGTCTGCTGGCACTGCAGAAGGAGGAAGGGCCACCTGCCAGGGATACAGGCAGCTACCACAGGCCATTTGTCACAGCAGTGCAAAGAAATGGGCCTGGGGTTTGCTTACATCATGGCTATCACACATACCTTACCAAAAGGAAGAGAGGCTTGTGGCAGATCAGGATGCCAGAAGGAATGACCCAGCCCAGTCCACGCCTACCTTCATGGCCTCTCCTGAGCTCACTGGCACAAAGGTCACCATGGACACCGTCACAGCAACAGAGTGGCCTGTGACCTTCCTATCTTGTAAACATACAGTTATCCTCTGTGCTAGAGAGGAGTTCTGCTCGCAGCTATTCATTCTTTTTGTCTTGAAAACCCCTCTCTCGTTTCTGGAGACTCTGAGGCTCATCCCAGTTCATTTCAGCCTCCCTGGGGTCCATGGTGCTCCAGCAAAACCCACAGAGGACAGCAAGGACATGAGGCCCAGACTACTTCAAGAGATTTTTTTTTTTTTTAGAGACTAGGTCTCACTATGTTGACCAGGGTTGTCTCTAACCCGTGATTCAAGTGATCCCTAGTTTCAGTCTCCCAAGTAACTAGGATTATAGGTGTGCACCACCACGCCCAGCTTCACAAGTACCTTGAGCTGCTAAGACATTTACTAATGTTCCTGGCAGCAAAGCTGTGCCTGCACCTTTATCTAAACTGGGACCCGGGGTGACAAATGCCTGGAGCAGGGCTTATGCACCTGTAATAAGAAACCTAAGAAAGGAAAAACAAAGTAAGCTGACATTAGATGTCTCTGTTGTCTGGAAAAATACAGAGACTTTCCAGGTCTGCACGCTTCCTGCCATGGACACTGTAGCTGAAGCACAAAGAGGCTAAATGATGTGGCTAAGGTCATAGCATGGGAGCTGAGATTGAGAATCCAAAATTTCCCGTTTTTCAACACTGTAATGAATGGTAACGGGTCTCTGAATAATCACTGCTGGTGTGATGCTGAAGAGTTCAGAAAGGAATACAGTTATCTCCCAAAATGAAACTCAATAGCCTGCACTGATGCGATGCCGACAAAGGACACACAACCCACGAAAGGCAACCGCAGGAGGAAGCAGGGCTGCCTGTTCTAACCACCGAGAGCAGATGTGGGGAGAGGTGATGGGGTCAGCGGAGCTCTGCCAGGGGAAATGCTTTCCCAGGAAGGGGTATATAGAAAGGGTACCAACCTACCCGGAGCTATTTATAGTCACACAACAAAGGGATGGATTTCAATGACACCTCCTGGGCTGGGAGAAAAGGCATTTCACAGGTATCCTGAAGATCAAGAGACGATTTAACAGTTTGCCTAGAAAACATGCATTTATCTGACAACAAGAGAAGGCCTACTTGACCTAGTTACTTTTGAAAGCCTGGAACTTCTGTCCGAGAAGGAGAAAAAAAATGTAAAGAAAAGGAAAGCCGAAAGAACTAATAATATATGTTACAAAAATACATCTAGCTGGGCACAGAGGCTCATGCCTGTAAGCTTTAGCCTATGAAGCGTCCGGGGCTAGTGGTCACGGTTCAAGTCTCGCTCAGGACAATATAGTGAGACCTAGCCCCAAAAAATAGCTGGACGTGGTGGTGCATGCCTGTAATCCCAGCTACCTGGGAAGCTGAGGCTGGGGATTGCTTGAGTCTGTGGTACCCCGGGCAACGTGAGCCTGCAGTTCCACGGGCAAAAATAGTGAGACCTAGTCTCAAAAAAAACAAAAAAAAAAAAACCAAAAAACCCCCAAAATACATCTAGACACATCTGTTGTGGACTCAGATGGTTTTAACTGGAGGAAGGAAATATTTTTCTATAGTCAATATCAGTCCTGAGTCTCTTCTTAATCTCTTTGGGAAGAAAGGGATCAAAAAGATTGGATCCAGTCACCACTGTGAGATGATGATCTGCTCCTGGGGCTTCCTGACAACTGACCAGCCCAGCCGGACACAGGAAGGCGATCTCAGTACAAAGGAAGCCGAGGAGACGGATGTTCAGCGCTGGCACCCAGTGCCGTGGGGGCCTGCTCCGGCCAGCTCTTTGAACGAAGGCTAACTGGACTCTCAACTATGGGACTGCAGTCTCACAGCCTAGCCTGTATTTTCCACTGAGGCCTCCTGGGACCTTCTTTGACTTCCCAGAAAACATTTCTTAAAAGTCAGCTAAGACACTCTTTCCCTGAGGCTGGCCAAGAAACAGGGCCCAGGCCTCTGAATTGTGCAGCCTGAAGGCTTCTGCTGACCCTCCGGTATGGAAGCGGAGAAAGGAGAAGAAATTCCTAGACATGTAAGAGGATAAAAATCTCTGGCCACCCAGGGGTAATACTCCAACTGAAGAAGCTGAACACACCAAAGCTTAGATCTCATCTAAGGTTTACAGTTCAAATCAAATGAAAGCAGTGTTATTTCCAGAGCCGCATAAAGACCTCCACAGGGAAAGAGCCTAATTCTGGACTGTATTCCTTCCCCACTCCGCACAATGGAGAGAACTTCTCCATAGACTGTGGGGCAGATTAAACGGGCTGCACTAGGATATGGCCGATGCCTAGAAAACACCCGTTCATGCATCTCATACTCTACTGGTCCCCGCAGGTCAAATGGGAGCATTGTAGAAATTCCAGAAGCCAAACCAAAAATCAGGGCCCCCGTGACTATATTTACAAAATAACCAGAAGACAGAATTTAAACACGTCACTGACATCCTTCACACAGAAAAGGAGTCTTACAATAAAAAAAAAAAAGGGGGGGGGCCCAAGACAAGCCTGAGTAAAGATCTTCAACAGGCCTTTTGCACAAAGAAATGCCAAAAACTGCATACCTTCCTGGGAACTGGGGAAATACCAATAGGTTGATAGGGCACTTGCATTCCCTCTTGCAAGGGGGGAAATGCATTTAAGGAAAATTTGAGAGTTTTCTCATGCAGGAGTTAGCACCCTGCACAAAGCCCCTTCAGGTGACATTTAAGGTTCCCGAGGCACTTCTGGATGACTCCCACCTGTTCAGTCTTCAGAGGAGTGAGTCAAGATGCTCTCCCAGAAACACAGACATCTTAGTTAATTTTTCTACTGCTTCTTTCCTAAATGTGAACAGGCAAATGGGAAACACCAGCCATCTGCGGTGTGATTGCAGCATGGAAGAGACGCCAAAGAAAATTAGCAGAAAAATAAAGTCTGAAGAAACAGAAGAAAATGTGCAAGAAAGGGGATGATCTTCCAGCTCGCGGATGGAAATGTCTACAGATGAAATCTGACTTCTGGGATTTGCTTCAAAATAATCCAGCAGCCGGGCACGGTGGCTCATGCCTGTAAACTTCAGCTTATGAAGTGGCTGGGGCTAGGGATCGCGGTTCGAGTCCTGCCTGGGGCCCATAGTGAGACCTAGTTCCAAAAAAATAGCTGGGCGTGGTGGTGCGTGCCTGTCATCCCAGCTACCTGGGAAGCTGAGGCTGGGGATTGCTTGAGTCTGTGGTACCCCAGGCAAAGAGAGCCTGCGGTTCCACAGGGAAAAATAGCAAGACCTAGTCTAAAAATAAATAAATAAATAAAGGTAATGTTGAGAGCCTGGGAGATGCACCCTATTCTGTCTACCTGTGTAAAACTGAGGTTCTTCATGGCGGAGGGGAAGAGTGGGATACTACGAAAAAGGGGAATTTGTTAAGAAGCCATGCATTCAAAAACCTGATTGCTAAAATGAACAAAGCTGGAAAATGTAGAAACTCTGAGATGAAGAGAGAAGACAAAATTTCTGAAAGACATGTGAAGGTTATACAGTCCCTCCAGGAGGGCTGACATCCAGCCAACAGGAGTCCTGGGAGCAGAAAACAGGTAAGAAAAGAAGGGACAGTGTCGCTGAAGAAATACTACACAGGGAGTTCTTGACTTTTAAGACCTTGAGCTTCTAGGGCACCTGCGAGGACCTGACACACCACTCTGAAATTTTAGGTGAACTGAGAATAATTAAGGATTCCAGATAAAAAGGAAAACAAAACCCAAAACAACTCCTTAGAAAAGAACGTCTGGGCCAGGAGTGATGGCGCACACCTTTAATCCCAGCCTACTAAGGGAGGCCAAGACTAGGAATTGCTTGAGTCCACGGGTTTGAGACCCACCCAGGGCAACATAGGGAGACCTAGTCTCAAAAAGTATCTAGGCATGGTGGCGTGTGCCTATAATTCCAACTACCTGGGAGGCTGAGGCTGGGGATCGCCTGAGTCCGTGGTACCCCAGGCAACATGAGCCTGCAGTTCCCCAAGCAACATAGTGAGATCTAGTCTCCAAAAAAGAGAAAGAAAGAGAGAAAGAGTGAGCGAGAGAGAGAAATGACCGCCTGTAGTCAACTGTCCTTAGACGTCTCCTAGAACTGGAAGTGATGGTGAGAAATCAAAACACTGACAGGAGGGTGTGCACTGGCTCAGAATGTGTGTGCGTTGTGGAGAGGAGGGGGCAGTCCTGAGCAGCGGGGCCTGAAGGGGAGGCACTGCCTATGCTGGGCAGTGCATCCAAGTGGGGGGAAGGCTGAAGGAGGGGTACACTGTAATGGGGTTCTAGTAGGGGGTACTTTCTGATAGGGGAGAGAGCCTTCATTGGGGAATAAGTTCTAAGTGGGGAAGGTTCTTTTCATTCTCAGATCTAGCCCCAGCTATGTATTTTTAATGTAAACCAGACATACCAAGAGTGAGAAAATGTCTCTTATGCACCTAATTTTTAGGTGTTACCAATATCAGAAGGAAGTAAACTAAGCAAACAGATCTGGGAACAGTGGATTCTGCTGAGGAGAGAAAGGCAGCCCCAGAACAAGAGGTGTGGCCAGGGCGAGTCGGCGGACCATCACACCTGTGGAGATGGCCTGGAAGGCCTGTGAGAAGCAAGGGGACATGTCCACTTACGGTGCCACAGAGGTTTTTTTTTTTTAAAGATGAGGATAAAGGCAAACAGTGCAGGGGTGGTGGTGGGGGTGAGGGAGTAGGAGAAATATAATTAGAAATTGCAGTTTGTAAAGCAAAACTCAAAAAAAAAAAAAAAAAGGACAGTATTGAGTTTTCAGTTAATAATAGGCTCATCAAGGCCGGGCACGGTGGCTTGTGCTTGTAAGCTTCAGCCTATGAAGCGGCCGGGGCTAGGGATCGCGGTTCGAGTCCCGCCTGGGGCCCGTAGCGAGACCTAGTTCCAAAAAAAAATAGCTGGGTGTGGTGGCGTGCACCTGTAATCCCAGCTACCTGGGGAGCTGAGGCTGGGGATTGCTTGAGTCTGTGGTACCCCGGGCAACGAGAGCCTGCGGTTCCACAGGCAAAAATAGCAAGACCTAGTCTCAAAAAAAAAAAAACAAAAACAAAAACAAAAATAATAGGCTCATCACACAAAGGGGAGCATAGGAAATGTTCTCTCCAGCTTAGGAAGTCAGAAGCACCAGCATGAGTACTACTTTCATTACAATAATCAGACGAAGGGCCGGGCACAGTGGCTCGTGCCTGTAAGCTTCAGCCTATGAAGCGGCCGGGGCTAGGGATCGCGGTTTGAGTCCCGCCTGGGGCCCGTAGTGAGACCTAGTTCCAAAAAAATAGCTGGGCGTGGTGGTGTGCGCCTGTAATCCCAGCTACCTGGGAAGCTGTGGCTGGGGATTGCTTGAGTCTGGGGTACCCCGGGCAACGAGAGCCTGCGGTTCCACATGTAAAAATAGCGAGACCTAGTCTCAAAAAAAAAAAAAAAAATCAGACAAGATCGGGTGTGTTCAGGGTGGTATGACCGTAGGCCATTACAATAATCAAACAGAGGATCTAGACATTGTGATAAAACTATAAGGGAGGTGAGCATCACAGCGGAGCAGGAAGTCAACAGATATATGTGCAAGACTTGATAAAAATCAAGAAGAGGCAAGAAACTAGAATATTTAGTTCTATGGAAGTATCCTCAGGAGAAACAGACGTGAAGACTGTTTCCCTCTGGTTTTGCATGCCTGTCTTTTCAGCGAGGTGGCTCTGGGCCAGGCTGCCAGAGCACGAGCCCCTGATGCGTCACCCTCTGGCCATGGAACTCGGCGCCTTCATACCTGATTCATCATCTAGAAGATGGCAGTCAAAGCTACAGTATGAAGGTGGTACATTATAAACAACCCACGTGAAACATACAAAAGATACCTGGCATATAAAATGTTTAATAAAAGTTTTGATCAAAATCAAAAATAAACTAAGAAAAACGAGTGAACAGTGAGCAGGGCTATTAAAACAATCTAGAAGAAAAACATGACAAACCAAAAGATGGTTCACACCGTGCCTGAGTCCAGTGACCCAGGGATGAGGCCCTCCCCAAAGCCACCCAGCGACTGGGACAGCATTCTACATTGCCTACCTCTCCGTGTGCCATCCCCATTACTCCCAGGGCACACAGCCAAAGCTTCTCTTCTCAGAATGTACTTTCGTGCCTCCCCCATGGCCCAGGGGTCCCCCTGCAGACCCTGTCACTGCAGTCACCCTTCTTCAGCCAGGTTCCCATTGTCATGAAAATTCTTTTACTTGGAGTATCTTCCTGTCTACTCCCAATGGTGGCCTTATGCTCCTGACCCCTCTCCACTCCTGCAGGTGCACCTACCTCCCTGCCGTGCCTACGTTGCCAACCAGCAAGTCACGACCAGCCCTGCCTATGAGCACAGCGAGAGTCCCCAAGCTAAACACCCCTGCTGGGCATCTTGCCCTCTTCCTGCTGTCTCCATCCCCCCTGCTTCTGGGGAACAGTGAGCTTTTAGTCAGGACCATCATTCCTCTCCCAGTCTCACGACGTGGTGTTAGGACTGAAAGGGTGCTGCTCACAGGGCCCCACATCCTCCAAGCTAGGCTAGAGCCCTGTCTCTGGCTCTTTCAGAATGTAGCTACAGATGTTACAGGAAGAGGAGCAAGGTGGAGGCTGAGGGGCCCTTCTCAGACAAGAAGGCCATGCCAGTGGACATGGGACACTCCCGATGTTGGGGTGAGTGCATCCAAGATGCACCGGTGTCCTGGGGGGACCTTGGGGCTGGCCCCGAGCAAACCTCTTCTTCAGCTGATGCTAGTGGAAGATGGGTTTCTGGCACAAATGAGCGTCCTGGCAGCCAGCAAAAGCACCAGCCTGGAAAGTGACTTCAAGGAGGCTGATGTAGCATTTCCACTCTTTTACCCTTGGTCCAACCAACACTGACGAAGCACCAATCACATGCCTGGTACGGTTCTAGATGCTAGAAAATACAGAGGTGAAAAACACGGGGTCTCTCGTCTCAAAATCCTCAGTCTACTGAAACCAGAGCCTTAGAAAACAGAACAGAGAAAACTCACAGCCCACCAGGAGAACTGGCATCTTCGAACACCCATGAAAAGCCAAAGGCAAATTACAAATGGTCGGCAGTCAAAACCAGGCCATCAAAAGAACCTGAAAACCTGAGATTTCAGGTGACTAAGCAGACATAAGTACAACAGAATAAAGGTTTAACAGAGAACACCCGTGACACCATAGCCAAGTGATGTCCCAACCACACAGTGGTAGGAACAAGGCCATGATGGCCATTGGTGGCCAATGCAGCCGCTGCTGGTGAGACAAGGAACACTCAGGACCTAGGAGTATAGGGAACACCATCTTAAACTCATCAGGCTCCAACTCACACTGCAGACTGAGAAAGCTGGAAGGTAAAGACAGCCAAGGAGACCAGCAACCCCACTGGCTTATCATGGTCTGCTTCCAGGACAGAGGTTGGGGGAACTGGATCTCCACTCAACAGCAGGACCAGCCAGCTCAAGATGTCAGGGGCCAGCTCAACATGTCAGACACAAAGTCACCAGGCCTCCACTTCCATGACCATGAAGAGCCATCAACAGAGCCCGCTGGCTCATGGCTAGATCGGAAGACCTGCAAAGACGCCAAGCCCTCAGGGACCTGGAGGCCAGGGTCAAGGGTCAGGGCCAGTGATGGTGGTGGCACTGACTTCCAATACGCCGTCAGTCCTGATGGCCTGAGAGCAGCAGCTTGTGGCTCCCTTGTGAAAATGGCTGGATGAATGGGTCTTTTCACCACCACCTTCTCTCAGGCCCCTTTTGTGGAGAGATGCTGGTGGCAACAAAGGAGGGATTTATCACCACGAGCCCGTCCAGCAGCTGTTTTCTTATTGTCCCTTGTTTAACTTCTCTCATGAGAGCAGAGTTATCTACCCAGCTAAGCAGGTGTTTAAGACAGGTGATTTTGTTTCCATTAATTTTCTTAAGTAATAGTAAACCAGACGAGAGGGTCAGCTCACGTGCTCGCAGGGAAACCTTAACCACGAGCCTGCTAGGTCCCATGGGTTACGCCCACGCAGGCAGTGGCCTCTGGCCCCGGCTGCTTCTGAGACCTCCACTCTAATGCTTGCACCCACAGAGCTGAGGCACCATGGCCTCCCTCTGCTTCTCCACGTCCATGTGGCCTTAGGTGTTAGATGTAAAGCGAGGTTGAGGAGGTTTCGGACTTTCAGGAAATACACTAAGCAAAGCATTACCGTTCATGTGAAAGCGCAGATCAACCCTCCCATGCAATGACTGCACTTCAAGTGTCGTATTCTAGGCTGCTGTGAGCAGGCAGTAAACATACAACATGAAAACATTTTCTTTTTGAATTCTAAAGCGCCAAGGCTTCCCAAAACTACATATGTAACCCCCAGCTCTGGCTGGACTTTCTGTCATTCTCTGCATGTGTTCTGCATCATTAGCTCAACAGGGGGCTTGTTGGCTCCCCCCACTGATCCTTGGTTGCAGCGGCCAGTCCCTGGTGGGTCTGGGAGCAGTTGTATGCACTTCAACACACAGGACAAGATCCCCAAGCCCTCCGTGCAGCAGCCTCTTTGTTACCTTCAATTTTCTCCTCCCACAGAGCCACTGTTAGCAGGAGCGAACATTCGGTGACACATTTCCTTCTCTTTATCCATGTAGTCCCTGTAACAGCTGTAAAGAGAAACAGAGACTAGAGTTGGTCTGTGTTTGTACCAAGTGACATCTGGTGGCTGGAATTCTTCACGCAGATCAGAAGCACCGAGAACTCTAGTAGCCAGGAGGGTAGGGAGCTGCACAGGAAAAGAGGGGGAAACAGGGGTCTCCCAAGGGTGTTTCTAGGGCCCTGGAAAAAGAAGCAGTCAGGCCAGGTCTCCCTAGGTGACCCTTCACATCACCTATATTTTACCTTGAGATTTTCTGGTCAGATTGGTCAGAGCCTCAAACTCCTACAATACAACCATGCTTTTAAATAACAACAAAGAGATTTCTGAGAAGCGTTTAAAGGTCTGAAATAATCAGATCCAAACATAAGCGATCCACACACCTCAGGCTTTTTAATGTCAAGAAAACGTCAACTAGAACAAGGATTAAATGATTAATGTCAATAGGAATAAAGAAACTCACTAATATATCAGAACAAGAAAACACCTAAAAAACGCAAATCAACACTATGTAATATTACTCATCAATTAAAAATGACAAATTTGATGATTTTATGATAACATGGATATATTTAGAAGAGAGATCATATTAGCAGAAACAAGTAAAAAAGAAAAAGAAGCCAAATGGTTTCACTAATATATGGGATATAAGGAAAAAATAAACAAAAGCGATGAGGAAAAGTCAAAACAAGCTAAGTACCAAACTGAAGCACACAACTTTGGGCAGGAGGGGAAGGGGGGAATGGTAGGGGGGGGTATAAATCCCTGGGATTACAATGATGTGAAATTTATATATAAATAAATTATAAATCAAATCAGTGAGTATATTCTGAAGTAAAAGAATTATGAAAGATTCCCACTTAGATGTGAATATTTTCAAAGTTTTCTACATGAACATATAACTTCTCCAACCAGGAAAATTTAGATACATTATTGGAAAATGTGCAGACATCACAAGTCACCCTATGGGTATAAATCAGACGTGAAAGATCCACTTCAGCTTAAACCAGGACTGAGAAGAGAGCTTCCTAAAGGCAGCGTATAGTGGTTTTCAGTGGAAAGTGGTTGTATCTTTTTACAAACTACACTACTCCACCTCTTTTGAAAATTTTCTTAGTTTTTAACACAAAAAAATTTTCATTAATGAGCAAAAAATTTTTTCTTCTTAGGCTACCTTCCTGTGGGTGCTTATTTGTGGGGTTGGGGGAGGGAGAAGCAGGGAAGTGACAAATGCAATGACCCAGACACTCAGACTGGCGCTGCTTCCCACATCCCCCCCAGGGTGGCAGGTTCAGGCACCAGATGGTCCAGCTCTAGGGGGCGCTGCCTCGCTACACATGCCTGGCATCACTCCCACTGGGCCTCTGCCTGGCAGAGGAACAGGCATTGCAGTTAACAGTCCACATCTCTTCCCTCACTCCTGCCAACAGGGGTCTCACCTGGCCAGTTTCCTCAGTTCATCATTGATGTCGTGATTGAAGGGTTGTTCCTTCTGGGCTCGGACCAGAAAATCCCGGGCCTTCTGATACTCTGTCATGAGGATACAGGCCTGGCAAAGGAGAGGGTTTTTAAAAGCAGGCATTTTTTTTTTTTTTTTTTTTTGAGACTAGGTCTCTATTTTTGCCCGTGGAACCGCAGGCTCACGTTGCTCAGGGTACCACAGACTCAAACAATCCCCAGCTTCAGCTTCCCAGGTAGCTGGGATGACAGGTATGCGCCACCACACCCAGATATTTTTTTGGAACTAGGTCTTGCTGTTTCACCGGGCGGGACTTGAACCGCGATTCCCAGACCCCGCCGTGGCTTCCTAGGGTGCTGCTTACAGGCACGCACCACCATGCTTATTCAAGAAAGACAGTATTTGGCAATGCCAAAGTTGAACACCATTGCTACCTATCCCTGGGTGCTCGTTTCCAAGTCTTTGTCTCACAACTCACCTGTCCACACCGGAAGAGGGCCTTGGCGTTCTTCCTGTCAACGAGCAGAGCCTGCTCGCCATAGCGCAGGGCTGTGGCGGGCCGCTCCAGCTTCAGGTACGTAAAGGACAGGTTCAGGAGAATGAGAAGCTTCGAAGATTCCACTAGGTGCTGCTCTTCAGGGGGTACAGACCGCCTATGGAGGAGCAATAATGCCTGAGGGGAAGGGGGTAAGAGATCAGGTGGTGTGACACTCTAGTACAGAAAAGTCCTGAAAATACACAGATACACACAACCCCAACAACTATAAGATTAGAAAAATGAGTTCAGCAAAGTGTAGGACACAAGACCAGTAAATGAATTAGTTGTACTCCCATGCTCTAGCAATAAACAGTCCAAAAGTGAAATGAAGACAACTTCACTTGTAATGTCATAAAAAATTAAAAAATAAGCAGCAATAAATTTAGAACACAAGATTCACATACTGAAAACTGAAAAATATTGTTGACATCAATAAAACCTAAATATAAGACCTCCTGTTCATGGGTCAGAAGGTGGTACTACTCCCAATATTGGTCTCCCCATAAGGTTCAAAACAATGCTGAAATTTCAATAGCTTTGGGGCAGAAATGGCCAGGTGCTTCTGGAAAGTCAAAAGGTCAAGGGGTAACCAATATAATATTTATTTGTTTGTTTGTTTGTTTTTAGAAACCAGGTCTTGCTCTGTTGCCCAGGTAGTCTCGAACCTGCAGACTCAAGTGATTCCTAGCCTCAGCCTCCCAAGAGCTGGAATTACAGGTGTATGCCACTGCACCTGGCTCAATATAATATTTAAAAAGAGAACAAAGGTGGAGTTCTCAAACTTTCTCATTTTAAAATTACAAAGCAAGAGCAGTCAAACCAGTGTGGTACCAGCATAAGTCAAGTCATATCAGTGGAAGAGTACTGACCGTGAATAATACATAGAGAACTTTTACAACTTAACAAGATCTTTAAATTTCTACGGGGGGGGGGGATCATATAGAATGATGATGTATACAACTTCTCAATAACAACTCTAAATGCTATCACAATAGTTTCCTTCACAACCTGAGGGTTGATGACCATGTCCTAGTATTCTACACTCAAGTATGACCGAAGAATAAAGTGAAAGCTTATCTTTAGCTGTTGGTTCTCAGTGGTGGGCGTGGTGTGTAACATACCTTTGAAGAGAGATAAGCCTGTATTCCTAAAATATACAGTACTGTGAGCCAGTCACCTCAAAAACCTTTTTTGATGTCCCCAGACATGTGGGGATGTACTCAGTCAGAACAAGGGGGTAAAATGAGAGACGGGCTCAAGGCCCACATATTTTGGACAAGGGTGTTTCCAGCTTCTAAGCTTACACTTCAAAGCATTCTTACCCGTTTATATCTCACTTTGGCATCATAGAAACGACCCTGGCGGAAAAGGTAGTTGCCAAACTCCCTTTCCGTAGCTGCCACTTTCAGGACCTTCTGAAGTGGAAACTGATCTTGCTGCTCCTGAGGGCCAAAGACAAGGACACTCAGAGTCACGATGCCAGCATGTTACTTTACCATCTGTCTTTTCCCTCTGGGTCATGAACTTTTATTTACGGCCACAAGTGTCAAGCATGGGCTAGGCGTCCCTGCACGGAGTCTATGAGCTGCTGCTCTTGGACACGGACCAGTGCCCAATAGCCGCTTCTGCAGTCCTCTGGGAGGTGCTCTTGGGGAGCAGTGTGCCCAGACTGCTGGACACTGGTAGAACTCACCAAGCACAGACATCAGGACTTACAACCACTTATCCAACAAGAACACGCAGGCGTGGTCTGGCCAGGGCCCTGAGGATGGTGCTGGCTGAATGCTCTCTCTGGGGGTACCCCAAGCCATTTCACCCCTCCCCAGTCTATTAGTGCACCTGAGGAAAACCCAAGGCATCTGATAGAAACTGTGCTGTGGGAAGATGAGAAAAAGGTCAGGTTCTCACTTGAGGTACCAGTTTAGCTGGGAGACACTCTACAGATGCCAGCCTGGGGTGGATAGCTAAACCTGGCTGTGGCATCAGTATCAGGGCACATGACAGTGAAGCCATATGGGTGCTGCTGAGGTTAAGAAACCCATCTCTATGGAATGATGATAAAGAAGAGGCAATACTTAAGTTACAAGAACAGAGACTAGAGGGCCCATTTATCTTGGTATCCCATGCAACTGAACATCCCTTTTGCTTTCAAGTGTCCTGCTCTGGACAATACGTTACATGGTCACTCCAGTTATGAGCTACCCAGGCTGGACTTGCTGCAAACCAACCTTACTGTTAAGAAGCAAATGCTCACGGTCTTGTGGGGGAAAATCAGGCAAAAGGTGAAAAATTAGCTGAAAATGCGTCTACAGCAAATCCACACCCACCCCTGTCCAAGAGCCATTTCTAAGACAGACAAGAACGAGAAAGTGCTCCACCGCCACTCAGGAGCCTTGGGGTGCAACCTGGGCAGATTATCCGCAAAGGAGCGGAAACACCAAATGCACAAACCCACCCTTGATCTAGAGTGTGCCAACACCTGTCAGAACTTACCGCTGAGAGGGCATAAAACTTGTCTGACTCAGCAGAGTCCAGAAAATCAAGCAGCTCGATCTCAAACAGGACAGTGGTGTTTGGGGGGATCAAGGGGGGGCAGCCCATCACTCCGTAGGCATAGGTCGGTTTGAATAGAAACCTGGCCAGCTCTCCCTTCTGCATGCTCAGGATGCCCAGCTCCATGCCCCAGAGGGTGATATCTGGAAGAAAGGGACAAAGAGCTCAGGTGAAGTTTGCCTAGGATCCTGGTTTTTTTTTTTTTTTTTTTTTTTTAAGAGATTCACTATGTTGCCTGGGATAGTCCCGAACCCACGAACTCAAGTGATCCCTAGCCTCAGCCTCCCAGGTAGCTGGGATTACAGGAACACGACACCACACCCGGCTATTTTTTTGAGACTAGGTCTCGCTACATTGTCTAGAGCAGTCTTGAACCCGCGGACTCAAGTGATTCCTACTCTCCGGCTCCCAAATATCTGGGATTATAGGCACACGCCACTGGGCCCGGCTTAGGATCCTGTTTTAACACTACAGCTTTCTTGCCCCCCTTATGTACATTCCCCATTCATTCAGAGTCTCTTGCATTGTGGCCCCAATTCATTCTATGGGCCTTGTTTGCCACCCCCCACTCCCAATCACCAGCTTCTCTGGGCTCCACAGCACTGACTGCTACACCTTAGTTCATGCTGCTCCTCCTCCTGCAGTGTCTTCCTCCTCACCCCACGCCCAGCTTTCACGCTGACTGAAAACACATTCAAACTTTAGGGCTCATTTCAAATATTCCCTTTCTTCCACAAAGTATCCCAGCCGGAATTGCGCCTTCATTAAGTACACCCATAACAATGCTAAGACACCCTCTTCCCCCAGGAACTCACTAAGGCTGTCAGGTTTGTGATCTAACCTGGGCCAGTCCCCACCTCACTTAGATACTTCCCTGTGCAGCACAGGTGATAAAGCATTCAAGAGATATTTACTTATTAGAAGAACAAAATAAAGTGAGTGGTTAAGTCTGGACATAAAGATAACCCTGCCAAGTAGGCTATCTCCCCAAACCTAGGTCTAGGGGGGAATGTGGAAGAGCATCTTGCTGGTTTAGGAAAGCCCAACATCAGGATAACCAACTTGAAGAATCAGTGCTCTGGACAGTTTTCCAATTCTGGCACATTCTTTCTCCTTGGTTTCCAAACAAGCCCTTCCTTCCCAGCTCCTAATGTGAACATACCCACTCCGAGCTTCATCAGTCGAGGCGTTTTCCTAAAGCAATTAGAATCGAAAGGCTTGTCCATATGCTCCAGGTACCCGGAATACTTCACTAGGATACAGGGAAGAGAGAGCATGAAGACAGATCAAACATAACCACACCTCCATCCCAAGTCTCCAACTGTCACACAGAAACCGGCAAACTCAGAAGTTCTTCAATGGTCCCCCCCCCTCCGAAGGGCAGGAAAGGACGTTTGCTGCACATTTTGAACATTTGCCCCTTATACCGCCACTGTGAGATCAAGATTGGTGGGCGGGAGGTAGGGGTGGGGTGGGATGGGGTGTGGTGGTGGTATTCACAGTGGCTTCTGGAAAGGGAAGATGGGTTCCCTGCTTTCCTATAAAACGCTGATTATAACAATATGTTCCACCCTGTAAAATGTTAAGGGGGGGAGGGGTAAGGGAAACATGGCCTCCCTCCACCCAAAGTGAAGCCTGGTAAGACATCTGCTGGTCCCAGTCATCACCAGTACTTTAAGAAAGCCAGTCTCCCAGGACAGAGGGTCCCAGGCCATGCCCAGTACCTGGTCCCCGTGTCGTTCCCCCCCCACCCCAACAGACGTTCCCAGCCGCAGGCCCTACCTAGCACGGAAGCATCTGGAGTCACCAGTTCTCCAGTACCCTCTCGGATGATGTCCTTCAGCACACCCTTGTCCCCAGAGATGTCCAGCATCCTCTGACTCAACGTCTGAAATGGCGACTTGTAAGGAACGAAACACAAGACCTCAGAGTCTTCAGACTGCACCCGGATTCCTCAGTGGCCCTGACTCCCCACCTGGCTGGGGTTTCGCTCCGTGTGCGCTACCCCCAATTTCTGCGTGCGCAAGCGTGGCCTGCCCAGCCCCCCCACCTTTGACCTCATAGGAGGTTCTAAAAGGTCATGACTTAGCGCGCCTGTGTATACCATATGGTTGGCCCCCAACGGTGGCATTCCTTTTTGGGGCCACGAGGAAGAGAAGCTCATCGCTTTGTCGGAACAGTCGCCAACAGTCGCCAACCGTCACCGCTGCCCAGGAACCAAACTGCCGAGCACGTGCAAGGCGGAGCAATTGGGGCGGAGCACTTTGGGCGGAGCAATACGAACCCAGCCGCCTCAGGGGGGAAAGCCGGAACCTGCACGAGCAGCTGGTGGTGTGGCGCACACGCGGAAACGCAACGGGTCAGGTGGGTGCTTTGGGTGCATTGTGGGGTACGTGGTGGGGTGAGATCGCACAAAACAGAATCAGGGGAGCCATGATGGATATGGGGGCAACTTGCAGGAACTTTCTGTGCAGAATGGGGCAGGCAGGAAGAACACAGGGTGGGCGTGACCAACTTGTTGAACATGGCGGAGGGTGTAGTAGGCACAGAGTCAGGAAATAGGATGCCCAGGTGTTGGTAATTAGTGATAGGGCTGGTGATGGGGAGCAGGACAAGGCCCCAGAAATGAGGGGTATAGGGTAAATGGGTTGGTCAGGCTTTTTCCACTATTAACCTCTATGACCAGCACCTGTGGTATTGCCCAGTGATTGTACATGCCTGGTGCAATGGGTGTGTCCATGCACGAGTGGGCACACCTGGGGCGTAAGAGGGAGGGGATAAAAGAGTGGGGTCGCGCCAGGAGTAGTGGAGGAAAGGAAGATGGGGAGAGATAACACGGGAGTGCCCACAAACAGACCTTGAAGATATGTGGGACCTTGGAAGCTTGGTTTCCTGCTTGCTTCCCAGCTCTTCTGCTGCCTACCTGCAAGGAGTAATTCCAGACAAGCTCCCACTGGCTGTTTCTTTGGTGGCTGTTTTCCCCTCTTCACTACTAAAACCCTGTGAATATAATACCAAGAGCTCCAACATACTTCTTTAGCTGCTAGAATCACTGATTAACCACCCGGATTGGGATGGTTGCAAAACAGCAGGGCCCTGAAAGAACAGATCTGGCACCAGGGGGTGATTAACTCTTCCATTTTCCTTCCTCCTTTGCACTGGGAGAAATTTAGACTCACTTTAAAGTCAGACTGCTCAGTTGGGCACAGTGGCGCGTGCCTGTAAATGACAGCCTATGGAGTCACGGCTGGGACTGGGGATTGCGGTTCGGGTCCCGCCAGGGGCAACATAGCAAGACCTAGTCCCCAAAAAATAGCTGGGTGTGGTGGCACACGCCTGTAATCCCAGCTACCTGGGAAGCTGAGGCTGGGGATTGCTTGAGTCCATGGTACTCCAGGGCAACGTGAGCCTGCGGTTCCATGGGCAAAAATAGGGAGATCTAGTCTCAAAAAATATATATATACATATATATAAAATAAAAAATAAAGTCAGACTGCTCAGTGCCCGAGAGAACAAGAATATCCTTCACTTTCTCATCACCAAATACACAAAATGTGCTGCCCTGTCCCGTCTTGGGCCTTGCCTGCCCCTAGGTCCTGGATCCTTGTCCTACTTGGGGACTTTGGCAGCCCCTTTCCAGTGGAAGTTTGACCTTGACTGGAAGACCAGTTCTTCCAGCTTAGACTGATCCTAAAATCTCCCCCGCCTTGAAGCAAGCAAGCTTCCCTTTTTGCCACATCCCTCCTGCCTCAGGTGCTCCCCCTCCCCCACTAGTCACAGAAGTGAAGTGACTCCAAGGCCTTTTCAGCTATCTCCACCTCTCCATTTTCTCTTCAACCCACTTCAGCACCACTTTTCTAAGGCTCATGTCACTGAGATGGCGCCTCTTGGCAAATCCTCAAACACCTTTGTCTTCAAAGATGACTGAACTCCAGTCAGCTTTTGATGAAATTGACCTCTCTGATCTTTGATACACCCTTTTCTTTCGACTTCTTTATTTGCTATCAGTGTAGCAGGATTAACACAAAACTAGCTCTTGAAGGGCAGCACCAGTCTTACTGGGTAAGAGTCAAAGCATCCATCAATTGTACTGGAGGCTCGGGGAAGAATTCTCTTCACAGCCCACTTAGATGGCAAGCCCATTTCCTTGCAGCTCTAGCCCCCCCCCCCCAGTCTTTAGTCCTTGTTGGTTGTCAGCCAGGGGCCACCCTTACCTCTTAGAGGCCACCCTGCAGTCCTAGCCCTCAGGCCGTCCATTTCAGAGTCAGCAGCATCCCCTAGAGCATCTCACATTGAGTTCAGCCTCATGCTCTTGGCCCTTGTGGACCCATTGCTGGTTTTCCCTCCTGTAGCTTCCCGAGCTGGCTGTTTTGTCTCCTGCAGGCACTGCCCTGCCCTGCCCTCTTTTGAAAGAGCACTGGGCACCCACCTTGCCCTGCCCGGCAAGGTTCCCTTCTACCTTAGCACTTACCTCACTGTCATGTCACTATCTCACCCCACTTCTACCCACCCCTGATCATGTGTTGCTTCATGATGGGGATGGGTCTTGCCTGAGAAGTGTCTCTCTAAGCCAGTTTGTGGACATCACAGAATGTACAGGTGACTGTGACTGACATGGGGTTGAATTGTGCAGGTCCACTGATGCGTGGGTTTTCTGCAAAAGAGAGTGTAACCACTGACATGGAGCACTAAATAAAAGCACAACATGCTGTGAATGTGCTTTTTCTTTATGATGTTTTCTTTGGCTGACTCATGGAAAAATTCAGTGTATAAGATGCAAAATATGTGTTGATTGACTATGTTATCAGCTGGCTAATAGTTACGTTTTGAGAATCTAACTCCACATGAGTCATTAACTGCCATCTCTAGGGAGCTGGCCTCTCAAGGGTCAATTGTACTAATACTAGGCGACCTGAAGGGACCACCATTGTAGGTGTGATCCACCGCGGACTGAAACAGCGCTAGGGGGCGTGTGAGTGTATTTCAAACTTCAAGAGAACAGAAACCTTCATTGTCTTTACTGTGAGCCGAATACACATTTCAGTGCTTGCCCATAGCAGGTTCTCAATAAGTGTTTGTGGATTTAATAACACTAGTTTTCTCCCTGCCTACACCAGACCTCACGTGGCTGGAAACACCATACTGCCAGACAGTGGAGCTTAGGCCTGTGGAGGTGGGGGCTTGCTGTTCTAGCCCCTCCACTCCGGTCTTCCAATGACTAACCCCCCAGCATGTATAATATGTTATGACCATGTTGACTGTATGAAAATTCTAAAGGAGAGCAATTCATAGAGGGTTGTGTCAAAGCAGGAGTTTGCTCCTTTCTGGCACCTCAGGTATGGGCATGTATGTACCTGCTCCACGTTCCCTGCCCCTCTCCCACGCCTAGCTACAGCTAGCACCTGAGCATTGCAGTTATCAGAGCTGGCCTGGTCTCATGATGTGGCTCGGTTTCCACCTGATTCTGGGTGACCTTGAGGACACAGGAGTATTGCTGGGAAGGGGGAGGAGGAAAGGGCAGGGACCAGGTATTGGAATAGGTGTCCAGCTGCCATCCCCAGGTCTCCATGCCTCCTGTGCCACCCTAGGGAAAAGAAAAGGCCAACCTGCCCAGGTCAGTGATGCTGGTTGGAGGTCCTGGTGGGAGACTCTGTGGATGGTAGGGAGCCAGGTAGTCCAGCGTGGAAGCTCCCCGTCTCCCTGGCCTGTTTACCCAGCAGGGAAGTAGGGAGCTAGGCTAAGTTCTTTTCAGTCCCAGACTCTGGGGCAGAGTTCTTCTAAGAGTGAGCTGGGTTTTACAATTTCCGGTGTGTGTTTGTATATGGGGGGGGGGGTGTCTTGTAAATGCAGATTTCTGGAGCTGTGTGGAGGTTGTCTATGCTTTCAGCAATTGCCCGCCAGTTTGCTCATCTAGAAGGTGAGCAGGGCCTTTGTTTCCCTGTCCATTTGTAGTGGGGCTAACTGGTTAGTTAACTCCAGACCACCCCTTTTCCGTTTACCTCTAAATCTGGAGACGCCTGTGACCTTCTTCCCCGCCCCCCCTTTAAGTCCTTAGATTTGAATATGGGAAAACGGGCCCAAGGGCAGAGGGCACCAGGCCTGGAATCCGGTGGGATCCAGAAATGGTGTTTTTAAGACCCTCTGGTTTCCAGCGTCCCTTGGGGGCTGTCGGTGGAGGGGTGGCAGGTTGCAGACTCGAGGAAGCCTGCCCGTGTTCCAGCGTGCTGTGGATGGCGTGGCAGGTGAGCCTGCGGGAGCTGGAGGACCGACTTCAGTGCCCCATCTGCCTGGAGGTCTTCAAAGAGCCCTTGGTGCTACAGTGCGGGCACTCCTACTGCGAGGGCTGCTTGGTGTCGCTGTTCCGCCACCGGGACGCGGAGCTGCGCTGTCCTGTGTGCCGGCAGGAGGTGGACCGCAGTCGCTGGGCCCCACCCAACTTCTCCCTGGTGCGGGTGATCGAAGCCCTGAGGGGCCCCGGAGCCCCGGAGCCCAAGGTCTGCGTGCACCACGGGAACCCGCTGAGCCTCTTCTGCGAGAAGGACCAGGAGCTCATCTGCGGGCTCTGCGGACTGCTGGGCTCCCACAAGTGCCACCGGATCACGCCCGCCTCCACCGTCTACAGCCGCATGAAGGTGGGCAGCAAGGGGGACGCGAGGGGCGGTCCCGGGCACCTCTGAGCCCCACACCTGCGCCCTCTGGCGCCATCGCCTGGCACAGAAGGGCCTCAGGCCGGCGCTCCCAGCCGGCCCGCGAGTGTGGATTCATTCATTCCTCTGGAGCAGCCGCTCCAAACCGGGGCGCGCCACCATGGGTGAAGGGGCGCCTTCATCACGTGACAGCCCTTTCCCTGCTTAATTTTTCTCCCAAGTCCTCATTCATTTTGCTAGGGTTCTGCTGCCTAGTTCTCAGGCACCTGAGGGCAGGGACGAGGGTCTACCCCCTGGGGTATTTCTGTGCCTGGCACTTAGTAAATGCTCAGAATGTATCTGTGCCATCAGTGAAGAGGCTGCTTCTTTACCTGGCTCTGGTTGGCTTTATTTTTTACCCTGCTCCCTTCCTGAAAGGCTCTTGGCTAACTTCTGCTAGGGAACCATCCAAGCCCATCTGCACACTCCATGGCCACAAGCTAGCTGGGGTCTTGAGGGTCAAGGGGTGCATCCAGATGGTGGCCCAGGGGGTCCTGGTTGGCACCCCTCAGACTAGGTCAGATTTAGGCCTAGGACAGCTCAGGAGAAGTTTTACTTCAGCCCGGGGGGACCCCTAATCTAGGCTGTGCCCACGGGGAGAAGTCTTTCTAAGGAGAGGGGAGCCCCAGGGCTAACTTGGGGCACCACATGCATCCTTGGCCTTAGGTGGGGCCAACCGTTCATGATGACTCTCAATCACCACTAATTTTGGACCTGCTGGTGAATGGATAGTTTGTCTAGTTGCCACCCAATGGGCAGCATTCCCAGCAGCCCCTGTGGGGAATGTGGACTTCAGACTGGTGATTGCCCCAAGGACGTTGTGTGGTGACATCTGATCAGCTGTGATGCCTCTAGAGTCTCTCTCCATGTCACAGAAAGGGATGACATGACCCGTTGTGTCTGTCCGGGCAATTCCTGCCATCCATGTGGACTCTTCCTGAACAGTTTTACCTGTTTTGGGGTCAAGGCCCAAGGTCAAGTTCTGGGTTGCTCTGGTTGCTACCCTGGTGCTGTGGCCACTGGGGCTCTTTCTAGAAGGGGACACCCAGGGCTGACACAGCAGAGGACGCTACCACTCATGGCTGCCTGCTGCCCCCAGGAGGAGCTGGCCATCCTCATCTCTGACCTCAAGCAGGAGCAGGCCAAGGTGGATGAGCACATCGCCAAACTGGTCAACAACAGGACCCGGATTGTTGTGAGTCCCCTTTCCTTTGCCCCTTGCCCTGGGCCCGCCTCCTGCCCTTTCCTGCAAGCCCAGCTCTAGTTTGTCCTTTACAGGGATCCATGCCTTCCACATAAAGCCCAGCTCCAAGCATTCCAGGGTGGGGTGGGGAAAGCCCAAGTCCTCTTAGGGCAATTCTACTCAGGACTCTCTCCAAGTTGTCTTGTGTCCCCCATGTCCTTGGAACCGAGATAACCCCGAACCTGAGTCCCAGAGGTAAACAGCCCGAAGTGCCGGCAAGACTGCTCCACCTCCTGCCACCTGTGTCTGCTTGACCTTGGCAGTACGTGGTGGTGCCCTCCCCGCACCTTAGAGGGTGGCAAGAACTGAGATGCTGCGTGCATTTCCTAAATGAGAGGCACACGAGCTGGACGTGTGTTAACCCTCCTTCCCATGGGAGGGAGGTGAGTTGACTCCAGTGTGATGGAGGCATTATGCAGGCTCACAAAAGGGATGTGGGCTGTTTCTCTCCAAAGCCTGCCCTTCTGGGCTCTTTCCGGCCCTTTTTAAGTTGTAGAAGCCATCCTGTGATAAAGCAGACTCTCGTGGACACACTGGCTGGGGAAGGCAAGGGCAGAGCCATTGCATTAGCAAGGGACCCAGCTGCCCACTACCTCTGTGCCCTGCCCCCTGGCCACATAAAGGTCCCCAGGGCATAATTCACCTGGCAGGATGCAGCCCTGGGGCTCCAGTACCAGCACCAGCTGGGTTGGGAAGGCCCGACAAGTCCTAAGCTGAGAGGCTCTGCTGTGCGCCTAAGGCTGTGAGCAGCCTCTCCCTGTCCCAGAATGAGTCCGATGTCTTCAGCTGGGTGATCCGCCGAGAGTTCCAGGAGCTGCACCACCTGGTGGATGAGGAAAAGGCCCGCTGCCTAGGAGGAGTGGAGGGTCACACCCGTGGCCTAGTAGCCTCCCTGGACAGGCAGTTGGAAGAGGTTCGAGGCATTCGAGAGCGCCTGGTGCAGGCGGAGTGTGTGCTGGAGCAGTTCAGTAATGAGAGCCACCACGAGTTCATCCGGGTGAGTGACCAACGGCGTGTCCCCCATGTCAACCCTCAGCAACCTTCCCCTGCCTAACAGGCTACCCTTTCAGTGCCTAACTGGCCCTCTCTCTTGTTTTCCAGAAGTACCACTCCTTGGCCTCCAGGTAAAAAGCTCAGAGGGACCTCTCCGAGAAGGTCCGGTGGCTGCGAGCACGGCCTCTTGGCCCCACTGGTTCTTCCCTTGGTGAAACTGCCCTCAGCTGGCTTTGCTGGGCCCAGGGAAAACAGAAGTCCTGGCCCTGCCTGTAGGCTGGTGGGAGGTAGACAGTGAACTATGGTTACATCCTTGTCAGGACCCTGAACACTTGATGTTCACACAAGCTACAAAAAAACAGCATAAAGGAAGAGGCTGAGGTTGGTGACAGATCACAGGAAAGCTGAGAAGTGCAGAGACTGTTTGCCAGGCAAGCAGAGTCCTGTGAAATGGGAAGTCATGTCATACTCTAGGGAATTGGGGGTTCAGTGCAGGCAGGCTGGGTGATGCGGGATGGATCCGCAGATGAGGCAGGAGAGGTGGGATGGGCAGAGGCCTCAAAACACCCAGCTCAGCTTGTGGGAAGGTGTTGGGGTAGACTCTAGAACAATCGGGCCCTAAAACAATTGAACCTTCCTCAGGACCTGTTTGTAAGAACTGTTCTCTCATATGTCCCTTAGTCCCAGGGACAGTTTGGCTAGAGCACTGGTTTAAATGAATGGACAAAGAATTGGTTCAATTTGGAGCCAGTGTCCACTCCAGCTGGGGCTGGGGCCAGGTCCCTCTGTGCAGAGAAGTGGCCAGCCACCCCAAGGGCTGACTTGAACGCAGACCTTGGGCTGCAGCAATCATTTCTGATTCAGCAAGCCTGGGCTAGGACCCAAGAAGAGGTGTATTTCTCACGGGCTCCCAGGTGAAGGGGCTGGTCCTGCTCTACATCTCAGAGGCCTAGTGCTTCCTCCTTCCAGGAAGGGGGTCCTCTCGGCCGGGCACGGTGGCTCGTGCCTGTAAGCTTCAGCCTATGAAGTGGCCGGGGCTAGGGATCGTGGTTCGAGTCCCGCCTGGGGCCCGTAGCGAGACCTAGTTCCAAAAAAAATATAGCTGGGCGTGGTGCCGCACGCCTGTAATCCCAGCTACCTGGGAAGCTGAGGCTGGGGATTGCTTGAGTCTGTG
>PVHY01008736.1:0-15532 GCA_004024945.1 Uropsilus gracilis
TTGTTTGTTTGATTTTCCCTATATCCTTCATATAAGTGAGACCATCCTGTACTTCTCTTTTTCTTTTTGGCTTATTTCTGCTAATATGAGTCTTTCTAGTTCCATCCAGGTTGCTGCAAATGACATGTGTTTGTCCTCCTTGATGGATGCGTAGTATTCCATCGTGTATATGTACCACATTTTTTTTAGCCAATCATCCATTTGGGGGCATTTGGTTTGTTTCTAATTCTTTGCAACTGTAAACAGGGCTGCAATGAACATGCATGTACAAGTGTCCTTTTGAATTAATGTCTTCATGTTCTCTGGGTAGATTCCTAGTAGTGGGGTTGCTGGATCGAATGGTAAGTCCACATTCAATTGTTTGAGGGTCCTCCACACAGTCTTCCATAGTGGCTGGACCAGTTTGCATTCCCACCAGCAGTGTAAGAGAGTTCCTTGAAAAAGCTATGATTTTTAAAACAAATTTTAAAAATATTTCTCTCATAAGGAAATCAGTGAACAAACATTTTGAATACTAGTCTTTCATTAGTAGAGGACACATTTAAGATACAGAAAAATACAAACTTGGGAAATAGATGCAGTCAATGTGGTTGCCTATGCATAATCTGTTTTCCTCATGGGTAATAATTAACAACTAGAAGTGAGATCATATAACTAATCTCTTCACATATAGTGAGGATGAGTAGATAGAACTAAGGTAAAGACAACAGAGGGAGGAAGGTTAAAGCAAAAGTGAGCATTGGCAAGCCTGTCTTCAAAACTGGTAAACCTCCACCTGGCCCATTCTTCTGTTTCAGTTGTCCATGAAGCTGCTTTTCACCCATATGAAGCCCCTTCACTGGCCAAAGTGCCTCACCAAAGTATTCCACTTGAGCCTAGTCTTTTAGACATCTTTCTATGTTTTAATTCAGCATGCATAATTTAATCCACATAATTTTCACAGTTAAAAGGAAATTTAAGCACCATCTATCTCACTCCCTCATATATAATTGAAGCTTAGCTATTGCCCAAGGGAATATTAATTCATAACAGAACTTATATGGGACTCTAACATCAGAGACTTATACAATGAAAAATTTTAAATAATCTGGTAAGGCCCTAATGTAACTCTTTCTTCCAGACCAGTCTTGGTTCCCTTTCCACAGAAAAGCCTTTCCTATATATTCCATTGCTTTAGTGTCCTATAATCAAGACATTTATCCAAGTGTAGATATTATCATTGATTATCCATTATCACCAATTCACACTAGTTAGTATATCAGGTTAGTTAGCTAATCAATTAACTCTAGCATTTATACATTAATAGAAAAAGCCTTTAACCAAGGGAATACATGAGACTTTCACATATACATCAGAAATAAACAGAGCTGAGAATCAGTGGGTGTTTGGGCTCCTTAAATTATAGTGCAGAGTAAGACATCTATATTCAGGACCAAGACTAGGAAAGAAGTCAATGAGATGTGATCACCTCTGATATTCCATAACGCTTGTAGTCAAGAGGATAGTTGGCAAACATATGAATTATATATTTGATCAAAACTCTTGAAATTGAAAAATAACTTAAAGCAATCATTTCTGCCCACCATTTTACAAATCTTTTGCCTAAAGTATTTTATTCAATCTTTCTTACTGTAGGTAAGGAGTAGAGGTGGGCAAGGACTACAATATCTATAAATCTTAATACGCTAAGTTAATTCCAAAACAAAATAATATCAGTTCTTGAAGTTCACAAATGATAATACTGCCAAATTTAAAGAAGGTTGAATGTGGGTACCTTAAAGTACCAACAAACCACCAGGATCTTCCAATAGGACATTTAGAAAATTTTGAATGTCAGGCACATATAATTTCTGTTGTCTACAATATTTGTAATAAATTATGATGTGATGAATGGTATTAAGTAGACTAAATTTTCTCACAATTTTCTGATAACTTTTTAGAATGGCTGCTAGTTTTCTTACATTAACTAAACTTTCATTAAGATCTTACACTTTCATTTTAATAGTAGTTCCTCTGATACTTGTTATGCAAATACTGTGAATTTTTCATGAAGAATCTGATATTTGCTAAAATTTATGCTGACTCACTTTGCAAAAAATTCCAGGATACTTGTAAAAGTAAGACATTGAATATTATTTTATTGATCTGACATAAAATTACTTGGACTCTCTCAAATATTGGCCATCTTTTATCTCTATTTTCATCTGATTTATAAGGTATTTGTTCCACACACAAGTTAGGCTTATTTCTATCTCTTTTCAGATTGACTATGTTGTCCCTGAAATCCGTTTTTAATCTTACATAAAAATTAAACCACATCAATGTTTGAAGTCTCCATTCATGTGTAACTTTCACCCTTAGTTCTGAAAGGGATGTATTAGAGTGAAGACAAGGAACTGAACTCCCTGTGCTCCACCATCACTATAGCTACACGACTCAACAGCAGCAAAGCTATACTGTTTACATGAGAAATTAAAGTAATCTTCGCTTGGGGGGTGAGGGGGGTTGGCAAGTTATAAAATCTCCTGTGCTTCTGCCTCATCATCTGTAAAAGAAATATTCAACAGGATTTCTGTAAGGACTAAATTAATGCATACAAAAGGCCTTGAATAGGGTATGACATTAATAATCCCTCAATAAACTTTATACATTATCCACAACTATACTTCTTCACTACTATTCATATTCTTCCTGTAATCCGCTGAACAACTACAGATCATAAGTTATAGGGATCTTAGACTCTCGAGGTTATTTCATTCAATCTCCCACATAAAGTGATATGATCTAAAGATTTTTTAATATTTTGGTTCACCATGAAGATATCTAAATCTCGAGTACCGAAAGGTTATCATTTTTCTAAAAGGACAGATTTACAAATTGATTATCAAATTTGATTATGCAAATTTGATTATCAAAAGAAGTTATTTTGTTTATATCTATTCTCTACTCGCTGTTTTTTATTTCTGTTTTCCATACAACTTCTAAACAAAATTGCATTCTCCATTATTTTTCACACAATATTTCAAACACACTCTGACTAGTTAAGAGGACAGTAGAATACTTTAAGAAAATAAACCAACTTTTGGCAACATTTACTCAACAATGACAATAACAAAATGATACTCTTATTGAGAAATTAAGGCATCTTTGCTTCTGAGGGGACTGGTAAACAATATTACATTTATAACTCAATATATCTATAGAAGATTGTGAACTCTGGTTGGACTGTTCTCCAGACTTATTCATAGATACAAGTTTTGATGCCTTTTTTATACTCTGGTCATTTTTCTATGAAAACCCTTTAAGGAACTTGTGTTTTTCTTTTTCCTGTCTTGGTTTCTATGCATCCTTGTTCCTTTCTTTTTTCTTACCTTCTTTAATCTTTCACAAAACATTTATGCAGTGCTACTAATTCTCAAACACTCTGCTAGTCACAGGGAAATCAATGAAAATTAAAACTGCTTCAAATTTCTCATAGACCAAGCTGAAGAAACAGACACATGAACAGCAAAACATGGGGATGCGTGATACACACTGACTACTATAAGAATGCCAGGGAGATACACCTAAAGGGGAGTTCAGAAAGAGTTCTGAAATAATACCAAATATAGTTAAATGTGACTCGGGGCAGTACCTCTCAAACTTTAAATATCACGAATTTTGTTGGCAGAATTCTGAGTCAGTTGGTCTGGGTAGGAACTGAGATCTTAAATTTATATCAAGCTCCCAGCTGATGTCCAGATCATTTTTTGAATAGCAAATATATTAAAAGCTGACTAATGGCCAAGGAAAAGACAGTTATGGTGAATACAGGCAGGAAAAACAGTATGAAAGAAACCACAAGGTCAGAAACAATTGAGTGTATGATTGCAACTGAAGCACATTGGTATCTCTAAACAATGTGAGGAGTCCTTGATTCCTAAAGTGTGGATGTATAGAAGAATGACATGTTTTAAGGCAAAATGAATTTATTGCATAGGCAATGGAGAATGGAGAATATCAAAGGAAGCAGGGAAATTAAGTGGCAACAACTAAAAATCAGATAAAAAAAACCCTGGTGGTACCAATTATAAAATAATGGCCAAGGAAAAAACATTCCAGGCTACTTTTGAAAAACCTGCTAAGAACTATGTGGGTGTAATTTGTGCCAGCAACAATATAGATCAAGTACAAGGGAAACTGACTTTAAAAAAAAAAAGATAACATGGGCTAGCTGTATTTTCACCTAGTAATTTAAAAATTAGGCAAGTTACTGTTCTTTTCATTCTTTACAATGCTGGTGTCTTTACAGTGCTGGTGTCTTGTTATTCTGACACTGAGTAACATGTGATTTTGAGCAAGTCACTTAACTTTAACCTTTACACACCAGGTCACACAGTTTCAAATAATAGTTGACTGTAGTCCCTTTAACCCTAAATTTTATGATCCTCTGAACAAAATCATCTCTTATTACAAACATGGGATCATAAAATGCATTCTTAAAACCTATCACAATATCTGGAATATAAATGTACATTGTAAGACTAATATTGAAAGTATCTATCAGATATTAAAACTTGAGGATTTTAAAATCCTGCCTCCACTTCATCTTGTTGCCTCAATTTATACTCCCAGCAGCAATATATAAGATGCTCTATTTCCTCATCAGAACATGATTTATACATTTTTAAATTTTTCTGAATCTTGTTGTTATGTGCTTTTGTCCTTCTGGATAATTCTTGGTTAATGTCATTATTTTTTAACTATATTCTTGCATAGCACCTTAAATATTCTCTCTGTCTCCAATCTAATACCCTTCTAATACTATCCAAAAAAAGATTGAAGTTCTCTGGATTCAGAAAGAGGTGAGCTTGAATACTAAATCCACTATTTCTCAGCTGTGTCATCACTGACAAGTTATTTAACCTCCCTAAACCTGAGTTTTCTGGTCTATAAAATCATAAGGATGGCATGATAATCAAATATAAATACTTAGCACCTGAGTAAACACTTCACAGAAAAAGAGAAAGTCAAAATGGGTAATAAAAAAAAAGATGCTCTAATTCATTAGTAATCAGCAAAATACAAATTAATACTTCCGTAAGTGCCATTATGTATCCATCTATTTTAAGTTTATAAGTCAAGTGTTGTGAGAATATCTCTGCTGGGAGTGTAGATCGATGCATTAGAAAAAAAATTGGCAATAATAGAAAAACTGAATGTGCACATATCCCAAATATAATAATCCTTTCTTCAATAATAATAAAATTTTAATAATCAATAATCCTTTCTTTGATATTTTTCCTAGAAAAGTTTTATGCATTATATTAGAGTCTTTATATTTGTTTAATATAACAAATATTAGTACTCTCAGTCATTATACAAATACACTTTCTATAAAATATAAATAAGTCAAGTTCCATATCCAATATCCAAATTTCCACCAATAACAGAATATTCTATTTTGGTATAAAGTAAGATTCTACATGAAACCACAGATATCAACATGGAATTCTCTTACAATGTTTAGTAAAATAATCAGGTTGTAAAGAGTATACATACTGTGGTTATAAGTTGGAAAATGTCCACAGAAATATACAGGAGTAAGGGCAACAGCTAGGGCAGTGGTTAGCAGTTTCCTCCAGTGGAGGGTAAGCGTGTGATTTTAACGGAGCAGAGTGGCTTACTGTGAATCTACTCTTTAATATACTCTCATATGTATATGAAATATTTCACAATTAAAAAATAAATCTAATCATGTCATTCTAAAATCTTAAAAGTTCTCATTTTGGAGTAAAAGCCAAACTTCTTCACTTTGTCTAAAAGATCCATCACTTTACAGCTCCTGCTCTCCTCTAGTTTTCTCTTTGCCACTTCTATTTCTTTCTCACCATGGTAAGTTATGTCTCATAAGTCCCCAATGGTTCTGTCCTCTCAAGCCTCTGGGCCCTTGAAAAATGTCCCACTGTTCCCTTTCTCTGGCTAGTCACATGCCCTTATTAAACAAATCTATCAATCCCTCTGGGAAGCTTTCCTTAATGAAGCCCCAATCCCTCTGTCCTGAACTCTCTTCTACTGCACTGCACAGGCTCCCATGGCCACTCCTTAAGAGCATCTCATTATCTGTATGTGCCCTTAAATGGGTCACAGATATAAGACCAGATTCTGTGAGCCAAAAGTTCTCTTAAAGGAGATACTGTCACTTTCATCTGTCCCAAGTATTAAGGAGGACATCTATATCACAAATTCTTAATAAATGTTTCTTTAATAAATATATACTTAAGACAGGGATTCAATATACTGTTTTTATATCACTGAGAATGACTCATAACTCAAAATTCAACCATATAAAATAGACCTGTTTTAGATTTAAGAGGGTTGATTATTAGCAATTACATGATTCCCATGTACAATAAACACATGCATGTGTATAATGCATGCTGACTAAGCAACATAATGGTGACAATAATATATATGCTTCCTCAAAGTAACTGTAAATGAATCATGGCAAAATGCTATGAAGCAACTAGAGAGTTTCTTTTCTTAGCATTCTGCAGATACAGCTTACACATGAATTCACAGGGCAGGCTACCTTCCCAGAACTACATACACCACTAAGCAAAAGAGAGAATTTGACCACACATTCAAAACAGTTTCTTTTGAAGTATTACAAGCACTATTGTCATACTCTATTTATCAAACATGTTACTTGACAGATTATAACTAGTTCATCTCTGCTGGAGTCTATTGATTATTGACTCTGGTGACTATGAAGCATGAAATATTTGATTAAAAAAGATATTCTGTCTCCAGGTGCTGGTGTTTTTTTATAAAATAACAATATTTTTAAAGGTATTTCAACAGCAGGTCAATAAACTATTTTTTAATATTGTTCTTATTAAACAAAATAATTGATAAACTGAAATGTCCTTCATTTAAGGTTCATGAAACTGTGATGTGATTTTTCTTCCTTTATTTATATCTACCTGAATATTAATATATTATATTTTCCTATGTATATTCCTATGTACTTATATAGGATTAAAGATGTTCATGCATGTATGTGTATACAAGTATGTATGTGTATGTGTATATTCCAGAAAGGAATTAACATTATAGTTTAGGTGAGGATCAATTCTTCTACAAGAGGGAATAGATCCATAAAATACAGAATTATGTTGCAAATAATAAACACCACAGAAAAATATTGTTACTCAACTGCTACTCAGCCATGTGAAACTGTTTATTGTGGTCATCTTATGTAGGATGGTATCATATCATTCACAGTGGTAACATCATGTTATATGATGCATCCAAGTACCTTGAGACCTCGTACTACACATCTGACATTAATAGTCTTGCATCATCAGTTAAACATTCTGTCCCACTGATTTCACTTTTTAAAATTTACATTATTCATAACAAAATTTATTTAGACCCATACACTGAACCATAAACAAATTTAAATTGGTTATACTGGATCACACCTTACTTGCTAAGGAATATTTTAATATTTGCAACTTACCACTGCTTATCTGGTTTCTCATCTATAGGAAATGGGTCTAATTCAATGGCTTCTTGCATGATTTGCCATACCGAAGATCTGAGCTGGTCCTACCGCTGGTGTTTCTCACACTATCCTGAAAGCAAAGCAAAAACAATGAGCTTGATTTTAACGTTTAAATGGGAATTTCACCTGCACTAACAAGACCAAAGGACTGACAAAGACAAGCAGTGATGGAACTTGGAGGGAGGAAGGAAAATCTCAAGGCACCTCACCTTACTCAAACTTACCACTAACTCAAGACCTTTTCATTACCAAGATCAGAGTAGTTGGGTGTTTTAATATCTCAACATGTCCAACTAATAATTTATTATTATGGCTGACAGATTTGCTTTTCTGAGATAAGGCATGACTTTTAGCTTCAAGTAGGACAGCTCCACTGCTACCTACCTTGAAGGCATTTCTGCTTTTCATAGATTATTGGAACAATGAGTTACATAGATATTGGTAAAAGGAAGAGGAGAGGCCCAAAATCCTCTGAAATATATAAAATAAAATCAACCTCAGATGAAGTGGGTCTGAAACTGAAGACACCTCCATATGTATTTTTCCTTAATCTGATCAAGTCACAAAAATAGGTTTGCAACTCAATCTATTCAATCTATTATTGTTGCTATTACTTTTCCACATTAGATTGAACCCGAATTTCTCCAGGCCTTTGTGACTTTCAATTTTCTACATATCATTAAACTGTAGTTGTGATTTCTAATTTGGAAGGTATGGTCACTATACCCAAAATAAACTTCCTCTCTGTCCAAATAAGAGTTCCTTTACAGGCTCTTGCTTTCAACTGCTGCTAAGAACTCTTCACCCACTGTTCTCTTCCACCCCAGCCATCTTGGTGTGGCCACCAATGTCACCAGAGACATTTAACAGGAGAATTTCTTCATCTTCAGAATTTCTATTGCATTTACTATGAAATCATTAGTCTGGGCCCCTGATTATGTGTGAACTTTGTTAATTCACCTGCTCTCCTTAAATGATCATATTGCTAAACGACAGAAACTGTGAAATACTTTCCCAAACCCTTTCATTCATTGCACTGAGCAGAGAATGCTTACATGGTACATTCACTCATAGAATATTTATTGCATCCCTATATGTATCAAACACAGTCAGTACTTACAAAAGTTATCATTTGATAAATAATACAGGTAGCACAGGAGTAGGTAATTACTATATTATATGATAAGTTCTATGATGAAGTACAATGAATAAACATTGTACCACAAAAAGACTTAAGAGCTTTTATTGCCCATCAACACTTTAAGATTCTATTTCTAATGATGAGATGAGGATGATTACTTTAAGAAACCGATTTTCAGAAAGCACACACAATGACTAGACAAGAACAAACATGAATCTTCAGTATTTCAACAAACTTAGGGTTTTTTTTCCCTTGATTTTCTAATACATGAATGTGGCGTACACACACGCGCACACACAGAGTAACAAAAATCTTGTTCATTACAAAGCAGGTAACTGCAAAAGAGGAGAAATTTACTTTACAGCTGCACGCCATAATGTGTTTTAGATCAACTGTGGGTTAGGAATGTTTAGATCTAAGGAAGCTCAAGTCATGTCTTTTTCATTCAAAACTTTAATTTTCATTGATAGGTGCATCAGTTCTTTAACTTCATAAATTTTACATCTAATTATCACCAGATATAAAGATAATGAGCAATGCATTAATGTTTTGTTAGGCTCTAAAACTTCAATTTAACTAGAAAATCCCTTACTAAAAATAATCGTAAATTTGAGGTTCTTCTTTATAAACCTAAAACATTTCTTTCTATTTAAGGATTTTCAATTTAAATTTAAGATCTCCATTAGAAATTCTACCAAATTTCCCAATGAGACATGAAGTTTTTCACCATTAAATGGTGGCAGTGGGGTGGATGGCAGGGGGGATATTACATGAGATGTACAGATATTTCACTTTCCCCCCTTTGTCTAGGTTTTCTCATAAGGCTAAAACATACTCAAACTAAAAAACCTTTAGTCAAAACCATACAGCTTACAAAGCCAAGTAAATTTCTGAAAAATCCAACCTGTATTGCTATGTTACACTTATTTTTCTGTCAAACAATCAATGTGTTGCATTACCTTTTTTCTGAATCAGCAGTAGTGTCTCATCTCAGACTTATGCAATGCAGCAAATAAATATAATATTCTAAAAAATCAAATGGATAGCATTCTTCTCTACCAATAAACCTCTCCCCCAGTAGTCTATAGGCCTAACTTTTCTCACAGTCCTTGGTCCTCAGAAGAAGAAATGAGCACACATGTGGGATAGAAGGAGTAGCTCAGCTTGCAGCAAATACAGCTTTGTATTCCATTTGTGGCATTACTGGACACTTTGCACTTTTTTTTTTTTTTGCATCATAAGTGTTGCAATGTTCAACCAAAACCTTAAATGAGATTACAGGACAAAAATAATAGAAGCAATGGAGAAAGAATTTAAAATGTCAATTTTTTTTCTTCTTATTCTAATTTAAGGAAGTCTCTCTGTTTTGAATCCATGATTCTCAGAAGTAACTAAGCAGTCATTAAACTGAACACACCAATTTCAGGGGAAGTCCTTCAGCTATAAACGTGACCTAAAGCTAAAACTAGGGCAGGAGGAGAACATCTGCCCCTCTCCCTCTCCTAAGCCCTGGCTGAACAAATAAGAAAAAAAAAAAACAGTTTGTCTTTGTCTTTTATACTCAGCATCAAATGACTTTACACTATGATCATATCTAAAGAATAGATTAATTTACATAAACCACAACAAAACTTTTATAAAACCCCTTCAATATGGGGGACTTTGCCTTTAAACATGGGAGGCTTTTGCACATTAAGTTAAGCAGATTCTTTTTGCTTATGATCTGTCTCAGAATATGTTAAGAAGGAAAACCTTAATTTTCTATAAATTTAGTATACACATGCATTCTATAGCACCCATGATCAATTTTCAGTTCTTTCTAACCTTGAAAAATACTGACTTCATCCTATGAAACCACTAAATACTACTAGCTGCAGACATCGTACCAGACAATGACAGCAAAAACACATTCAACCCCTTTGGGATCTGTTCATAAACATCCCCTTCCAGCATGGCAAACACACTCCTCCCAACAGCAGATGCTGTTCTGGAGCAAGGAAGCAGAAAACTGGAGGCATCTGATTTTTCCATTCTACATATCATTTCTTGATGATGATTCTGCCCCATCATCAAGAATCCTTTTATCAAACCCACAAAGATTTTGTAATACCAGGAGTCCATCTGTTAAAGATACTTTGCAATAACAGGAGGGAGTGATGAGCAAATGAGAAAGCATGAAGACTTTAATATCTAAGGTCATACCACCTTTGTCATCTGATTTATTAGTCCTGCATTAAGGGAGATATAGTCCAGTTTATTCTATGTTATAAACTAACCTGGTACTATATGTCAAATTTACGAGTTGATCGAGGCGCAGGAAAGGATACAGAGGCATCAAAACTGCCATTTCCAAACTGTCTGCCCCCTGAAATCCAATGGTTCCCCAGTGGAGTCAGAAGCTCGTGAGCTCATTCACGAGCATCACTGTCGATATTTACAATACACATGCCCAGTGAAAGTAGAGGATTTAAAGAAGCCACCCTAAGAGAAATGGTCAATCATGCAACCATTTTTAATCTATTGATCCATATTCTGTGGAGTACTCTAGGGTCCAACAACAAGCAGACCAAGGATAGAGGGGGAAACTGGACCTTGTGCTAGCAATGCCTGGTCATTTACGCTCATTTTCCTTCAATCTGAACTGTGGCCTGACCCATATGACTTTCCCTACCTGTTTCCGGTTTCCTCATAAAAGTTATCATCAACACACGAAAAGCAAACAGGGCTGCTATACAGACACCCTCAGACTCTGCAGCAAAGACAGTCCATGTAAACAACCTTGAGATGCCTCAAAGTCCACTGTCCTGGGGATGAGCATTCTTTTTCTGTGGTTACAGTGCTGTAGCTTGGGAAGTTATGTCTTTATGGGGGTAAAATCTAAGACTTAGTCTTTATATTTAATGTAACAGTTATACAAATATGTCTATAGACATACATGTATATGTAATTTTTTGAATTTATCTCTATCCTGGATATACTTAAGAATGTTCTTATAAATCACATTTATTTTGCTGCAGACACAAATGTATCAATTCTGATATATTTCTGTGTTGTATTCAATTCTGATGATTTATCTTTTTTTTTCCAAAAGAGATCTGACATTTCCAGGGGACACAGTATCCCAACACTGAATACCTGGGAACTATGCCATTAAAAAAAAAAAATGCTGCCTGCTCTGACTAGGAGATCACTTTCTTAAAGGGACCCTACTGTGACTGCAGTGCCAGTGTTTCCTCTCATCGCTAACATGACCCCTAGTCTGTGTTCCTTTCTCCAGCCCAAATTTAGTGTGGAGTATCTCAGCATAAGTAATATCGTTAGTTTTGCAACTAAATAGATATAAACACCACTACCTACCAAAATATATAAACATACCCCAAATATGTACTTTTTACATATCTCAGGGCATAAACATAAATGCATATTTAAAGACATGATTTTTTTATTTTTAAGGAACCAGAGCATTTCTGAGATATGAGATATGGGACTGAGGTCAGCACTTCCAGCAAGCACAAATCTCTCCCCCCCCCCCCCTTTCTCCTTCTCTCCCCTCCTATACCTCTGCATTGGTCTAAAAAAAAATCCCTGATCACAAGAAGGCTTGCTCTCAGCCTATGCTAATCCTTAAACCAACCAGAAATAATTCCACACACCTAAGTCTAGGGAGAGATGCTGGGCATAGAAGGACAGGCTGGTGGCTTCCTGCCACAGAGGTAATTCACTTCATTAACCTGCTTTCTGCCCCATCTCTCCCCCCTCTCCCAAACTCTGCTCTCCCGCCCCACCAGGAGCAATCAGTAGATATCACCCCACCCTCAAAAAGAAATAAACAAGTTAGAACCCAGAATGAGCAAAGAGTCACCTACCATTCCGTGCTTGAGAACTATGATCCTCATCCAGCAGTGTTTGCCCAGAAATCCTCCCTACTTGTTTTTCATTAACCACATTCCAAACTGTAATAAGGAATGGATTCTTTGGAGGTGAAGAGATTGTTTAAAAGGAATGACGGACAGGTGATTTCCAAGAAAACCCAATCTTAAAGTCACTCAAAGCCCCTAGGAATTGAGGGGTGAGGAGAAAAAAGGAAAATTGTAAAAAGGAAAAAGGAAAAGAAAAGGGTAAGTGTAAAACAAGCACCACCCACCTCCATAAAAATAAAAAGAAAAGGGGAGGCTTAAAAAAAGGAAGAAGAGTGGCTTGCTGAATCACCCTCTTTCACTGCCTGGAAACCATTGTGCAGCGTGATGCTGCCAGTACCATTGTGGAACCTACCAGAGGAGACGGACAGAGGGCTTGGGGAATGGGGTTGCTATGGCAACTGAAAGGAGCACACATGACGTCAAAGCCCAGAGAGGTCTAGGGAGGGGGGAGTGGGGGAAGGCAAAGAGGAAAAAGTCTACGTGCGGCTTCAGCTACTGTGCTTTCCGGTGAAAAGAGGGCCAGGCAAAATGGAAAGAAATAGGGTTCCTTGGCAGCCTGGACCAGGAGTTACGATATCAGGCAGTCAGAGTGCACAGCCCTGAGAAACAATCCGCTCCTTGCAGCCACAACTCCTCACGCAGTGGCGCTGGGGAACAAATGCCCACAGACCAAAACACCGATGGAAATGCAGTCCATCTCTGTTTTCCAACCAGTTCAGCTTTTGCAAACAGCACAAAGACATGTAGGATCTCCAAATGTCAAAGCAAACAAGATAATAACCTCAGAGAGAAGTGAGAATTTGAGTCCCACCTGGTGCCCAGAGGTCATTTGCACAACTCTATTCCTCTCCTACATTTCTTTGTTTTTCCTAAAATATCTAAATAAATACCTGCTCAACCAAACTGGATGATTGATGGTTAGATTGGCAATTTAATGCCAATTTAAATGAAGAAAGGAAATGTTTGAAAATTTGAGTTAGCAAATCAGAGTCCTTCTATGGTTTGCAGATTATTCTCTGGAAAACTGATACAAATTTCATTAACACTATTTAGGGCAAATATCTCAATTTTCTTTAAATAATTTGGCCAGTCCAAGACTGTTCAGAATACATTTTTGGAGTCTATAAAGTTTTAACATCTACAAATAATTTTCTAAATGAAAGCAGTTGACTATTCCACTATTCAAAGAATCTTACCAATATTATTTAACATTTAATAATTTTTTAAATAAGGCAACTTCTAGTACATTTTTGGTCCAACCAGCCTCAACCCTTGACCTCTTCAAATTATACAACATACCAACTTCCTATTTATGCTAAAACAACTTCAAGGTAGATTTTTATCTGCTATACCCAAGCACTGTTGAGTCTGATACCATCTTACATTATATGTATTTTGGAACTAGCATGCTTATATGAAAAAAAGCTTCTGTGTTATATTAGTATGTTAACAGAAAAAGTATAAGATAGATGTAGATTATAACAACAGAGATATAATTATATAGTTATGATTAATTATATAGTCCTAATTAAGTATATATAATCAATCATATAGAAAACAACAGATATAAATTAAACTTTGACTCTGGACACCGAAATATATCATAAAGCTCTATGGGTCCATATCAGGTTTTGTGTTTTGCTATTCTTTTAGCCATGAGGGAATACAGAAAAGGAAGTCTTGTGTAAGATTTTTGTCATTTTTTTCATCCACTGAACAAGATTTTGGATGTTTCTTTAACTTTAATGTTGAACAAAATTCAAAACTTTTAGTATTGTTATAGTATTATAGGCCTACCTTCCAGACAATTATGTTTCAAGCAAAAATATGTATGTAGCCAAATAACATTATAGCACAATGCAATTGGCAGTCAGGTTGTTAAGTTATTGTATTTTGAGTTTTCATATCAAAGGTCAATTTCTTCTAAAAAAAGTCAATTCCCAGTAAATATGTATCAATGAGGGGGAAAATGAGCTCCAAATTTTGCCCCACATGATAAACATATAAAATAATTCAAAATGAATTATATGCTAAAATATGAAAGTTAATATTTATAAAATCATAAGAATAAAGTATATTTTTATATAAAGAAAAGCTTTCTGATATTGGAGTAGATTTCTTAGGACAGAGAAATTTCCATAATAGAAAAAAGTAGACTTGATTAAAATTAAAAGCTCTGGTTATTCAAAATTGCTAATGAGAAAATGAACAGAAAATTCCCAGACTGGAACAAAATACTCTTAATGCACATAAAATCTCGACTATATAAAAATATACTATAACTTGATAATAAAAATAGAATTTTGTCTAATGAATAAAAGTCTTGTATAGGTACTTAACAAAGTAAAATGTATAAATGTTCAATAATTACATTAGGAAATATTCAACATTACTGGTCATAAGAGAAATGCAAGTTAGAACTACAATAAATAACATTATACACTCACAGAAATGGCTAAGATTAAAAAGACTAAAAGAGTTACATATTTTTTAGAATATGGACAAAATCTGTACTCTCCTACATATGGGTTGGGCTATAAAATAGTAAAACTCCTTTGGGAAAGACTTGGCAATTTCGATAATGATAAACATGTAACTATGGTATGACTCAAAAATTCTATTTAAATTACCCAAGAGTAGAGAAACATAGCCTTCAAAAAAAGCTTATAAATGTGTATACCAGTCTTATTTATAATTGAGAAAAAACTGGAAAGAACTCAAAATAAATCAATGAGAGAGTAGTTATTTTGGCATTTTCATATAATAGAATACCATCCAACAATTTTAAAAAACAATGACAACAATGAACATGTTAAAACTATTTTTTAAATTATGTGTCAATTCGTTATCAGATTTTGAAGTGGATTTTATTATCATAAAAAATCAGCTTACTCATTTCAGTAATACATAGATAATTAAAAT
>PVHY01008736.1:15632-60103 GCA_004024945.1 Uropsilus gracilis
TTCTTTCTTTCTTTCTTTCTTTCTTTCTTTCTTTCTTTCTTTCTTTCTTTCTTTCTTTCTTTCTTTCTTTCTTTCTTTCTTTCTTTCTTTCTTTCTTTCTTTCTTTCTTTCTTTCTTTCTTTCTTTCGAGACTAGGTCTCATTATTTTTGCCCGTGGAAGCGCAGGCTCTTGTTGCCCAGGGTACCACAGACTCAAACAATCCCCAGACTCAGCTTCCCAGGTAGCTGGGATTATAGGCATGCACCATCACGCCCAGCTTTTTTTTGGAACTAGGTCTTGCTACGGGCCCCAGGCAGGACTCGAACCGTGATCCCTACCTCCAGCCGCTTCATAGGCTGAAGCTTACAGGCATGAGTCACCGTGCCCGGCCTAAAATGGTCTTTTAAGTCTATTCTATACAGTACAGGAGAATTAGCCTCCTAAGATTAGATCATTTAATATAAATTGCTTTAGCAAAATTCAACACCGTTAGTGAGTGTTGATCCCATCCCTTAGTGGGTAAAACCAAAACTATTTAAAGGCCTCAATGCAAGTATTGCCATCTCTCAATCCATTTGAGTCTCCCGTCCCCCAAATACTTTTTTTTATTCAAAAGAGAAAGAAAAGGAAAGACACCTATATGTATCTGCATTTCCCACTATATGTATCTGCATTTTCCAGGCACCATGCTAATGCATAATGACACCTACATACAAACTCCCACAAAACTGTTTCTTTCATTTGATATTCACTATAGCATTTTTTTACAAGTTTATAGGCATATATCTTACCTTACACTTAACTGTGATTTAATCCTCCTTAATTTTCATTGTCTTTTCTGATAGTTCTTTTTTCTAGGAATTCACTTACCTTCTTATACATGGTAGGTGATCAGTAAACATGGTTAATTGAAATTATCTGTAAATATGTAATTCTTTTTACCAACTATCAAAACTTTTTATTATAAATATTATTATGGACTGTTAGTTTTAATTAAATTAAATACTAAGCCAGATAATCTCTAGTGCAATACTATATATTTAACATTAATTGTTTCAATGTCTTCATTTTCCCCTTTATTGAGTTAACATTGGTTTACAACACTGTAAATGATTTAGAGAACAGGTTGACATCTCTTCAGAGGTTACCACATGGCACCCACATCAAAGCGTCCATAATTTTACCATTACCCTCTGTCCTTCTGCCCCTGCCTCCCTGAACCTGTTGAATGAATGAACATAAGGACAAATGCAGAGAGAGTCAGCACTGCTCTGATTCACTAGACTTTCAAAATATATATTAATGTCCTACTGTTAGAAGGCAACCCCAAAGGGAAATGGGATGGCCTGGATGTGCTTCTTTACCCATGGGATTAAAAAAAAAAAAAAGCTTACTACAAGTCCCAAGGGCAGACATTCAGAGAAAGATTAATAAAAGGTTTATTTACAAGAGAAATGAAAAGAGGAAGAGAGGGCAAGAGGGGAATTAGGAGGTTAGTAGGGAGGGAGGGAGGAAGGGAAACAAGGGGGGAGAGAGAGAGAGAGGCAGAGAGAGAGAAAGACAGGGAGAGATGAAGGAGGGAGGGTAAGAGAGAGGGAGAGACAGATAGATTAATTGGACAATTTGTCCTATATACTGGTTGAGCCCTTTCAAGTTGTGACTCCTAGCACACACCTTGCAGGCAGGCAAAATCAAGCAGCCCCTGAAGACCCACATGTCTTTGGTTTCATACCAAGCATGACCTCTTAATTTCAGCTTTAGCTCTCACTAAGCTCCCTTTCAAGAAACCAAGTATCAGGGCATAGCCATAGCTTAATGAGGGTTGTAGTGATCAGCACAGCACCCGGCACCTTTTTTGCGAGAGGTCGGAGATGGAGTTCATAAAGCATTAGTGGGTGGAGTTTATTTAGAACATACTGTTCCCCTAACATTATTTCAGAAAGTCATATGTTTTTTATGGTGCATCCACTTGGATAATACTCTCTTTTTTTTTAATTTATTTATTTTACATCATTATCTACCCCGAGGTTCTCCCACCACCTTATCATACGTGAACCATCTTACTCTTGTGCCCATCCCACCCCAATTTCCTCCTCCCCCCCTCTTGCTCTATGCTTCAGTTCTGCTGTTAGTTATAATTTTTTTTGTCTGTTTGTTTGTTTTCACTATACCCCTCATATAAGTGAGAACATTCAGTATTTTTCTTTTTCTTTCTGGTTTATTTCTACTAATATGATTCCTTCTGGCTCTATCCATGTTACTGTGAATGACATGTTTGCCATTTTTGATTGATGAATAATATTCCATTATGTTCACATACCACAAATTTATGAGCCATTTATCATCATCATTTGGGGGCATTTGGGTTACTTCCACATCCTGGCTATTGTAAATAGCACTGCAATAAATATTGGATAATACTCACTTTACAAAATTATTCCTTAGTTTAAAAATTCAAAAATGCTCCCTATTGGAAACTCATGTTGCACATTAGTAAATTAATAGCATCAGGAAACCCTGAAGTACAGAAAAATAGGGGGACTAGTTTAAAGTAATCAAATACAGTTTTTAGCTAATAGCTTTTATCATTCTTTTGGGATGGGAAACTGACCCAAACAGCTTACCATGGCTGTAAGGGTGGTTGAACTGAAATACTAATTGTTCCTAATAAAAACTTTGTATTTCAACATTACAGAAATAGAGGGCTCTACTTTGTACTCCTTTTAATTTTTCCTTTTAATTAATAAGCTATTTTTAAGCAGTTCTTAGCTTATAAGAATTTGAGCTGAAAATTACAGAGAATTCCAGCAAACCTGCTCCTCTCCCCAAACCTACTCCTCTCCCCACAGTTCCCTGTATTGTTAAGAGAATCTGTATGTATATGTGTTAAAACTGATGAACCACTATTGATGTATTATCAATAGTTAAAGTCTGCAGTTTAAACTGATCCATAGAGTGAGAGAGGGGGAGGAGGAAGAAAACGAAGTAGGTGGAGGGCACATAAGATTAGAAAGATGATTAACGGTTGTTAAGGAAATGGGAGAATCTCAGGGTACACAATGATGTAATTATATATTTATAATATATATAATTTTTTAAAAAATCCATCAGTAGAGTTAGAATGAACTGTATACTTAAAACTCATTCATTTTATAATATGTGTAGTATATTTTAATAAAGCTTGAAAATATTGGAAAATATTTTCCAATCCCAAACCAATCAACTTGGAATTTCCTAATTAGCTACAGTAATAAGCCACTTATAAGCCCCTGCTTCTTCCCTGAGACATAGTTGTACCTGGAATGTCTCTCCTTTTGTTAATAACCTTGACCTACATTCTTTTTGTCTGTAAATACCCTGTATGCATAAGCTATTACAATATCTTGGTTGCTCTACAATTCATGACTCCTTTAATAAAATAATAAGTTTTAAAAGTCTATAATTTATAGCTCATTTCTTATATTATCCAGTTCTATCAGTTTTTGATAAATATATAATGTCTGTTTATATTCACTTTAAATTTTCTTTTTTCTTAGTAGTCAGTTTCACATTCAGGGAGGACTGTTGTTCACATCAAAAGAAAATAGATAAAATCGGTCTGCTTAAAGTTTTTCCTACCGGAAAGAGCATTGCTGTTAGAACTCAATGGCAGAGTATGTACTTTGAAGCAACTTTTATTAACCTTATAAAAGCATTGATTTTTTTTCCTCCAATGAAAATACCAAATTGCTTAATTATGCCCTTGTAGTTAAACATTTTTACTATAAATTCAGGATATTTGTTGCAGTGAATGAACATAGTAGTTGTAAACAACACCAAGATCCTGGTAGATTTTTTGGAAAATCTGGATTTATTTTACAATAATAATGTGGAGAAACAAATTCTATTTAAATATTATATCAAAGAAGTTTAAGCTTCCTCAAGTAACAGTGGCTTAAAGATTATAATTAGAGTATTTATCTTTGAACAATGATGTTAATAGAAAACTGCCTTTTCTTAGATCCCAGCAGAAGCTGGTTTGTGAGATAAACAGTTATCCTCACCAGACATTCTCAGGTTTATCACCACTTCAATCCAAGCACATATGTAGCAATTCCAGTTTTCCTTATCCTTGCTTTACTGCAATGCCACAAAGCATGACAAAAGCATGGAGATAAAGGATTTGAGATTGGCCTAGAAATTCAAATGTTATGACTGCAGCAATTCTATCTGCATGAGAAAGAATATTCCTCTTCTTCCACCTTTATTGATGTATAATTGACAAAAAGATTGTAAGACACTTAAGGTGCACAATGGAATGATTATACATATTTATACATATATATATATATAGATTGTGAAAGTACTACTTTCACAATTGTGATGTGATAATGAAATCATTATCACACCCATCACCTCACATATCATATTTAGTTTTTTCTTTCTTGGTGAGAATATTTAATATCAACTCTCATAGAAAATTTCATCTGTAAAATGTTATCAACTACTGTCAGCAAGTTATATATATATGTATATATATATACGTATATATGTATATGTATATATATATATATATCTCCATGGATCGTATTCATCTTACAAGTGAAAGTTTTTACCAACTTCTCTTTATCCCTGCTAAGACTTATTTCTTGGCAACCAATCTTCTACTCTGCTTCCAGGAGTCTAACTTCTTTATATGTTTGATCTTTCTTTGACTACTTTATTTCATTTAGCATAATGTCTTCAAGTATCATTCCATTATTGTAAAAGACAATTTCTAAAGTGGTTTTCCCCCCTCTATGACTTACCATATTAGTGGTCAAAGGCAGTCAGCAAAGTAAGCAGAGACAAGATACTAATGCAAACTTTGATAATTAAGCATAATAAAAATATTCTTTTCATAAGTACAGATCCTTTGTCACCACTAAATACAAAATTCTAGTATAGGAAACCTGCTTATAAACATTGATATGAGAATATTTATGTAATCACCTAGTTAGTGAACTCTGGGTCTACACAATAACGTAAATAACTGTGATATATGATGATACTATCCAACCAATAATTTAAAAAGTAGTAGAATTAATAATACAATACAGGATCTGATAATTTTGGTGTTTTATTTTAAGCCAAATAATTATCATCAAAGATTTGTATGCATAGCTTATCCCTACTAAATTTTCAAATAATTAATAAAGAAATTCTTGCTGTGTCTTAAGCTTGCCATTTAACCTGTGCTATAATGTTATCCTCTAAAGAATTTCAGTGAAATATCTAATTTTGAACATTGTCAAAATTCATAAATATAGAACAATAATGATACCACAGATTCAGTATATATCTTATGTATATACAGAATATCTTCAAAATTTTTGTAATGCAAACATACTTTTAAAGCTTATTTGTAATATGTATAAACAGTAGAAAGCATTGAATTTATCAAAAGATTTTATTTAAATCATGGCTATGCTATTTCCTGTGTGACTTCAACAGATAACACCTCTTCAATTTCCAATCTAAGCATTGATCTAATAGGAACAATAACATTCATATCCCAAAATTTTCATGGGAATCAAATTAAATAATATACATGGTAGTACCTGGCACAATCCTTGACAAATGTGATTCAATCATACTAAACTTTCAATTGAATCTATTCACAAAAAGAAGTCTGCAACTCACCCTTAAATTGAAATATTCTGTTACACCTTTGCAAGCTGTGATCATTTTACAGTTCTCCAAAAGCATTAATTTTCTAGTGCTTCATAGTTTTCTTAAAGCATCTACACAAAAGGAGAGGCACATGGCATGTGTTACTTGGCAATGTTGAAAGAGCACAAATAGCAACCCTGAAGACAGTTGAGTTACCTACCAGTCTACACTTGAGAAAGTATTCAGGACATCAGCAGTTCTCACTGGAAGTTTTCTCTGGAGAAAATTTAGCTATTTGGTCAGCAGATATTCTGAGATAAGCTATTTCACAGGAAATAGAGAATCAAGTCAAGAAAGCTAAGCAAAATTCAGTCTAGTTATTGGATCTGTGTGACATTCTTATAATTGGGTTCAAATCCATTCAATTCAACTAGCAAATAACTAATCGGCATATAAGTACAAAACATTGTGCTGAACATTTAGAAAAATGTACATGATATTGTACCCATCAAAGGAAACTTATGATCTTACTGCAGAGACAAAACTGAACCACTTGAGTGGCAGGGAAAGGGGGTATATATAAATAAGTCCAAATGTAAAATAAAATTTTATATTTACATTTACATAAAATTTCTAGTTCAGAGAAGGAAGATCTCTTCATGGGCATGCATGCTGAAAACATGGTCTTCAATCTTGTATATCTTGAGAAGTATCATGGTCCAATAAGATGGAGGTATAAGTTCTAACGCCACTCTGACTACCCAGGAGATGTTGGGAAGAGAGTAGCTCTCTAGATTTTGGTTTCTTGATCTATAAAGTATGGGGTCTACCTTACAAGGTAATTGTAATTCTATCACAAAATGAAGAGTCTTAAGACAATTCTTGAGCAATGAATGGAGTCTGAACAGTTGGTGATTTGAGACCATACATAAAGTAAGGAAAAGCATATGTGTTTTGATGAAAGTAAAGAGGTAACATTTCCCTGGGTGATGGGAGTAAGAAAATAGTGGGAGATAAAATGAAAAATCTTCAACTCGATTATTTTAAAGAGCAAAAGATTCAAACCTATCTTTTATATTATAAACAAAAATATAAATAAATGAGAACAAAATTCACTGCTAGAGTCACTTCTGGGTTTCTGAGACTTTTAATAAATATAACCTTACAAAAATACATTTTTATCACTGCTTTCTCTAATATAATCATAAATATCCTTATTACTATTTTCATTGTTATCTTCTGAAAAAATATTCTGTACCAGGAAATAGACTAGATTTACAGATATAAGCTCAAATCTCACAGCATTTTTTTATCAATATCTCACAAACATTTATTGATCATCCCCTAGGTACTTGGCTCCATGCTATATGACCATGGTCCTCACTAATATCTTGTCAGGTAGGTAGGATTATTATCTTTGCTTTATAGAAAAGGAAACCAAGATTCAGAGAAAGTTTCCTTTATTTTTCCAGGATCATAGATTTAATAACTACATGAGTCATCATTTAAATCAATGACACATTTGGACAACTATATTGAGTGGCTCAGGGAAAAAAAATACTGATAAACTCAAAGTATGAAAGTAATATCCTCCAAATAGAACATCTTTGCACATACTATGAATTGAGCAAAAGCCATGGTTTAATCTTTACTGTTGCCTTGTATGGTACATTGGAGAAATGGCAGTCAGGGGGATACAATTTTGTGAGCAGAAACACGGAAACCCCCATTATTGAAGGCATAAAAAGCCCTTCACAACATAACATGATATAGCTTTTAAAAAAATATTATATGGCTGTGGACTGTTAAAAAATAACAGCAGCTAATGGAATATCTGATTCCTACTCTATTCCTACCCTATTAGGAATGTGATGCTCTTTTTTCTTTTTTTCTGCAAGATTTTAAGCCAACCATGAATCTAAAAGACAAATTTTCAACTCTTAAATTGCTAATCCTTAAACTTAAAATTGTCCTAAATACAATATAGAAAAATATTAATAGAAGTCTTTTCAAACACAGCCATTTGCTCTGGGTCATCAGTGATAAAAATGTAATCCAATGATATAATGAATGCAAGTATTCACACACAAAAATACAAATAAGTATTCATCCAGTCAACAAATACTCATTGACTATCTACTAGATATCTACTACTGATAAAAACAAAACTTATTCAGATACTAGTTCTACTCTGTCAAAGAGCTCAATGTTTTAATAGACATGGATACAAATAATCATAAAACAAAATTCTAAAAATGCTAAATCAGAGCAGTGGAGATACAGCAATGGAGTTTGGGAAGAATACTTCTAACTAGGTTAGAAGATCAGGGAACTCTACACAGAAATAGTAGACTAAATATATATATATATATATATATATATATATATATATATTAGTCTGCCTCTCCTCCATCCTCTGCACTGTCCCTAGCAAAGAACTCCTAAAGTTCTTGTATTTTATTAAGTGGTAAGAATGCTAGGAACAACTTATTTCTTTTATTTTTTTTTCATTATTTTTTATATTTGAACTTTGACTCTGATTTCTGACACAGAGCTCCAGAATTCCTTGAAATTACTAGGCAAAGATTTTATTTTAATGAGATGACTGCCCTCAGCTCTTCTGTAGCTTCAGAAGGATGACTGGTCACATAAAAAAATCAAGCCATGATTAGAATCCTGAAACTTCCCCACTCCCTATCCCATATTTTCTGAGCATGAACAAGAGTTAACTAATGATCAATCATGCTTACATGGTGATGACTCCATACAAATCCTAAAATATTGAGTTCAGAGGGTTTACTAAAAGAATAACAAAGAAGTTACTGGTAAATGTGTTTCCCTCTGATGTGTTCTAGAAAATGACTGAACCCAAAAGCAGATTTGTAAAAACTTCTGAATGTAGTCAAGTAATATAGAAGGTGTAGGTTGCTTGGAGACTCATTACCCGAGATTGACATCTGAAGTAGGGACCAGTCTCATAGGACTGAGTCCTTAATCAATTGAATCTGCGCTGATCCCAGTTAGTGTCTAGATTTGACTGAGTTGCAGGCTGGTGATAAGGAATTGCTAATTTGTGGGGGAAGTCTGTGCATGTGTTGTCACAAGTGAAATCAATGTCATGGCCGGTGGCATATGCCTGTAAGTAGAAGCCTAGGGAAGCCATGGCCAGGGCCAGGGATCATGGTTCAAGTCCTGCCGGGGGGGGGGGGCACCTAGCGAGACCTAGTTCCAAAATAATATAGCTGGGTGTGGTGGTGCATGCCTGTAATCCCAGCTACCTGGGAAGCTGAGGCTGGGGATTGCTTGACTCTGTGGTACCCCGGGCAACATGAGCCTGCAGCTCCACAGGCAAAAATAGCAAGACCTAGTCCCCCCCAAAAAAGGAAAAAGAAATCAATGTCACACTAGTCAGACATTAATTTGACATGGTCATATTAATTACACACAATGTATTGTGTGAGTAGAAAAAAATGGAAGTTTTTCCATTTTCCATGTATACACACACACAACATAGTTGGCAGTGTATTTAGTGGGAAATTTCTAAGAAGGTAGGGAAAGAACTAATCCAGGGCCAGTCTCATAATACAAATAGGAATGTTCTAAACAGAGGAATGGAATAAACCATTCACTAATTCAAGATAACAACCAGAAATTGTAGTAGCATCCAGTGATTAGTTTAGTATAGACAAATCAGAAACAGAAAAATTCAATTCATAAAGCATAAAAAACTCAAAGGAAACAAGATTAAATTTGCAAGAAACGTAACAGTCCAATGGAAAACAATCTCGTTGTCCTAAACTTAAAAACTCCCTTCCCTTAGGTGTAAACCTCACACAGTTTTGTCTACAAACTCTGAATATTTTGTTTTAGTCCAGATGGTAAAGGTACATTTAATGTCCTTAGTTCCACAACAGATTAACACAAAATAGAACATGTATTATGTGCCAAGCATTGTGTTACAGTCTTTAACAATTATTTTTTCCATGGACATTATTCCACTCTGCTGATAAACTACAGTTCACACTCAGTTGCCAGGGAGAATTAAAACCTGATAACGCAAACTCTAGTAATCTAGATATCAACTCTTTCCAAAATAAAGGAAAAATTATTGTATTTTTTTCCTTGCATAGTTTCAAGCCTTATCTTTGGCTGTTATTCAGTAATATATTAGTTTTTAATCTTATCCCAAAATCTGTTTGAAATACATTCCACAATATTTTTGAAACATAAGTAACTTCCTTAAATCATTATTTTAGCTAAAAGAATAACAAAATAGTATACTGATTTTTCCAGATTGAAGTGTATTTCTAAAACTAAGTAAACACAATAAATTCTATAAAAGATTTCTAAAATATGGGGGCCCCAATTCATCATATTCAGACATCATGAGAAAGGAATTGTGAATCATTGATAGTCGGAAAATCATGTCAAAAGCACATATGCAAATTGCCTGCTGAGTTAAGAGTATGTCCTCAATGTGACTGAACTTGTTATATCATGTCTAAGGCATTACATGCCCAATAGCTACACAGTGTTTTCTCCCGAGCACTGGGAGAAAATACAAAGAATTCGGATTTTAGACATAAAATTAGTCATCCATTCTAGGATAGTTTCCTAAAGTTTCTTAGCATTTGAAATTTTAAGGATCAACCATTCACTTTCCAAAACTATTTTGTAATCCATAAGAATCAAAAATTAGCAAACTAATGCAGTCACCTACCTTCTATCCTTCTATTCTATACAGTCTGTTCTCCCCCGGAGTAGCCATAGTGACCCACTGTGTCAGGTCTCTGTGCAAAACTCACAATGGCTTCCAACATACATACGTACATATACTATATATATATTACATATATACATATTTGCATATATATATGCATCTAAACTAAACATCTACTTGGCATTGGACCAAGTTTTGGGATAATACAGCCCTTGAAAACTTTAAGGCTGAATTTAACTATGTCCCATGAATTTCTACAGGCTAACGGACAGACTACATAACTGCAATGGAGATAAATATATGCTTAGCATAACATGGAACATTTTGGTGGGTTCAGGTCATGCAAAGTAGTTCAGTATAATTAGAACACAAAAGCACAGAGGCATAAGTGAGGCAATGCTTTCTCTATGTTGTGAGAAGGGAGACTTTATGCAAAAGCAGGGAGCTTATTTCCCCATTGAAGCATATGGGAATTTATTCGGAGCTTAGAGAATCTTCCTTTGGATGCACAATGGCACACTGCTACTTTAATTCATGAAAGAGATGAAACCAAAATCTTTAGCTACATACATTATAATCCTACCATCACCACATTGTAAAAATCATTTTGCATGAAGATAATGCTTAACAGGAAATACAAAAACATGAAACAATTTGATTTATTGAGGATAAAATTTTTGGATTATTGTTCTTGATCACCTTTTATTTTCTATTAAAATGTAGTTTGATCAATGGTGCCTTATCATCTCCAGTTTTATAATTGCCACTTCTCTATTAGTTCTGATTTTCCTGGCATCCACACATCTCTGAGGGTACCATGCATGTCATAATTATTTGTTGACTTTATGTGAGTAATTTAGTCTTATACTCTGCCTTTGTTCTAATCTTAGCAAAGAGAATTGGCAATCAAAGATAAGATGCCACTGACAATTGCTTTTCTGACTATTTTAGTCCTGAGCTGCAGGCCTACTAGTTATCAGTTATAAAATTCCAAACCTTTAGTGCATTCATCTACTCTAATTATTTTCAATTCCTTTATGAAATTCTTTTTTTATTTTCCCCAATAAAATCTCACACAGAGCTCAGTGTACAAATCTATAATGAAATGCTTAATTATAAATGCATTATGCACATTCAAATTTGTACATTTCATTTATAGTTAAAGTGATCAGTGAACAGGCTATAGCTGTTTTGATAAACCAGAAATTGGGTCAATCATTTTTTGGTTGAAAAAAAATATTTTTAATGAATCTAATTCATAGATCTTGAGGTTTAAACGAATGAATAAGAAATAAAAACCAAGAATACTACCTATTAAAAAAGAAAATAATCATGACTGGGGATGATATAATGTACCTAACAAATACATGTGACATAATTGCATGATTTTGTTGTATAATAATTCTAAAAAGTTAATGGCTTAGATTGTCTTTTTGATTAATTTTAATTTAAATCATCTCTTTGCTCTCATTTCTCAACAACCTAGAAAATAAATCATTTCTGTCATCATCATATCCCAAAACTTCACAGACTAGTTAGTACTCACTAGCTTCTACAGTACAATGAAATATACAAGAATTAGAAAAATGAAAAATTTCTGCCTCTACAATACTGCGCTTATCTGGTCAATTTCTGAAATACAGAATGTTGGCTCTGACTTTATTTTTTCATTTTATTCTTTTAAATTATTGCATATAAATATATATATATTTTACAACATTGTCTACTCCAAGATTCTCCCACCCCTTGTTGTCCATGAGCCATTTTCTTAATCTCTTGTGCCCAACCTCCTGATTTTACCCTCTCCTCCTTCTTGCTCTATATTTCAGTTATGCTGACATTTAATTTTAAATTTTCCTTATTCTTTCATTTGTTTGCTTTCCCTATATTCTGCATATAGGTGATATTTCTCTTTATCTTTCTGACTTATTTTTGCTAACATGATTCCTTCTAGGTCCATTCATGTTATCACAAATGCATCAAATTTGTCTTTTTTGATTGATGAATAATATTCCATTGTGTACATACACTACAACTTTCTGATCCATTTGTTTATTTTGGGGCATTTGTTTCTATATCCTGGCTATTGTAAATAGTGTTGCAATAAACATCCAAGTACAGGTATCTTTTTGAATGAGTGTTTTTGTATCCTTTGGGTAGATTCACAAAAGTGAAATTGCATATTGATTGGGTAGTTCCATTGTTAGTAGTTTGAAGATCTTCCACACAGCTTTCCATAGTGGCTAGATCAGTTTGCATTCCCACAAGCAGTATAAAAGTGTTCCTTTCTCTCAACATACACTCCAGCACTTGTTACCCTGCCTTTTTTTTTTTTTTAAAATGTATCATTCTTACTGGTGTAAAATGGTATCTCAGTGTATTTTTGATTCGCATTTCCCTGACTACTAGTGACGTTGAGCATATTATCATATGCCTATTGGCCATTTATATTTTTTCTGTGAGAAGTGTCTTTTTAGGACATCCCCATTTTTTTGACTGGGCTTTTGCTTTGTTTTTGTTACGTTGTGTGAGTTCTTTTGGATCTTTGTTACCAGTCCCTTATCACTAGTATTAAGAGCAAAATTCTTTTCCATTCAATTGGGTTTCTTTTTGTTTTGGTTACTCTCTCTTTTTTTTTTCTTGCTACAGAAACATTTTAATTGAATGTAGTCCCAATTGTTTGCCCCCCTCCTCTTTTTTTAAGCATCTGCAGGTGTGTCCTGAAAGAGGTTTCTGAAGTGTAATTCTTGGAGTGATTTTGCCCATATTTTCTAATATATTTTATGGTTTTAGTTCTCACATCCAAGTCTTTTATTGATTTTGAGTTGTTTTTTGAACATGGTATGAGGGAGTAGTCTAGATTCTTTTTTTTTTCTTGCTTTTTTTTTTATTGGCATATAGCAGCAGTCCAGTTTTCCCAGAACCATTTGTTGAAGAGACTATTCTTGTTCCATTTTATGGTTTTTGCCCCTTTGTTGTAGATTAGTTGATCATACATATGTGGCTTTATTTCTTGGTATCAATTCTGTTCTGTTGATCTGTGTGTCTGTTTTTATTCTAGCACCATGCTGTCTTAATTGTTATGATTTTGTAGTCTAATTTAAAGTCTGGGAATACAATCCCTCCTTTCTCTCCCCTTTTAGTCAGGAGAGCTTTGGCTCTTCAAAGTTTTTTATTATTCCAAATGAATTTCAATAGTATTTGATCTATTTTTTAAGGAATATCATTGAGATTTTTATTGGAATTGTGTTGAATTGGTAGATTGCTTTTGGTAGGAAGGCCATTTTGATAACGCTAATTCTTCCCATCCATGAGCAGGGGATATCTTTTCATTTCTTTGTGTCTTCTTTTCATATTTCTCTTTGTATAGGTCTTTCATGTCTTTTGTTAAGTTTATTACCACGTATTTAATTTTCATTGGTACAATTGCAAATGGGGGGTTTTCTTAATTTCTTCTTCAGACTGATTTTTGGCATATAAAAAAGCGACTGACTTTTGTGTGTTGATTTTGTGACTAGCTACCTTGCTGAACTGTTTTATTATTTTCATTAGTTTTTCTGTAGAGTTTTTAGGGTTTTCTATATAGATTGTCATATCATCTGCAAGCAGCGATAGCTTTACTTCTTCTTTCCCTGTTTGAATTCTTTTTTGTATGTTCTTTTTTCTCTAGGTAGGACTCTCAGTATCATATTGAAAAGCAGCGGTGAGAGCTGACAGCCTTACCTTATTTTCCTATCTCAAAGGGGAGGCTTTCAGTTTTTCACGCTTTAGGATGATATTGGCTGTGGTTTTGTCATTTATTGCTTTTATTATGTTAAGGTATGTTCCTTCTATCTCCAGAATTTTGAGAACCTTCCTCATAAATGAATGTCAAACTTCATCAAATGCTTTTCAGCACCTATTGATATGATCATGTTGATATGTTAAATCACATTAATTGATTTTTGGGTGTTGACATCCTTGTTTCCTGGGATAAATCCCACTTGGTCATGTTGTATTATCTTTTCGATGCACTGTTGGATTCTATTTGTTAGGATTTTGTTGAGAATTTTTGCATCTGTGTTCATTAGGTAGATAGACCTGTAGTTTTCTTTCTTTGTGTTATCTTTGTTTGATTTTCGTATTAGTGTGATGTTGACTTTGCAGAATGTATTTGGTAGTGTTCCTTCTGTTTCTATTTTTTTGAAAGAATTTTTGTAAAATAGGTACCAGTTTGTCTCTGAACTTCTGTTTGAACTCATCTGTAAATCCATCTGATCCAGGGCTTTTGTTTTGGGGAAGGGATTTTATTACTATTTCAATTTCACTGTTTGAGATTGGTTTATTTAGGTATTTGTGCCTTTATCCAGTTTTGGATGGATATATGCATTAAAAATATGTCCATTTCATTGAAGCTGTTGAACTTGTTTGCATATAGATGTTTGTAGTGATCACTAATCATCTTCTATGTTTCTCCTTTGTCTGTTGTAATTTCTCTTCTTTCATTTATGATTTTATTTATTTACATTTTCTCCCATCTCTTTATTGTGAACCTAGCCTGAGGTTTATCTATTTTGTTTATTTTTTCAAAGAACCAGTTTTTTGTTTTATTGATATTTTCAATTGTCTTTTTTATTTATATTTCATTTATCTCTGCTTGAATTTTTAATCACCTCTTCCTTTTACTTATTTTGGATTTTTCTGTTGTTCTTTCTCTAGATATCTCAGATGTGAGATTAGGTTTTTGGGGTGGTTGTTTTCTTGTTCTTGATGTGGGACTGTATTGCTATATGTTTTCATCTTATTACTGTTTTTGCTGCATCCCATATGTTCTGGAAGGTTGTATCCTCATTTTCACTCATCTTGAAGTATTCCTTTATTTGTTCTTTGATTTCCTCATTAATTCACTCTTTTTCCGATAGTGATAGCTTCAGTCTCCACAAAATGGAAAGTTTCCAGTCTTTTCCATGACTGATATCAAGTTTGATACCTTTATGGTTAGAGAAAATAGATGGTATGATTTTAATCTTCACAAATTTGTTAATGCTGGGTGATTCTAGAGAATGATCCATATACGCTTGAGAAATAAGTGTATTCAGTTTGGGGGGGTGCAGTGTCCTATAGATGTTTATTAGGTCCATTTGACCTAGGTGTTCATTTAGAGTTATTGTGTCCTTGCTTATTTTTTGTTTTGTTGATCTATCTCTTGGTAATAGTAGGGAGTTGAAGTCTCCTATGTATTTACTCTAATGTCTTTTTTCAGAAATGCTAACAATTGTCTGATGTATTTTGGTACTCCATCATTTGGTGCATATATATTGACGAGTGTAATATCTTCCCGGTATATTGACCTCTTAATCATTAAATAGTGGCCAACTGTGTCCCTTGTCACCTTTTTAAATTTTAAGTCTATTTTAACAAATATAAGTATAGCAGTACCTGCTTTCTTTTGGGTTCCATTTGTTTGCCGAAATGTTTTCCAACTCAACTTGCAATCTCTGTTTATCTTTAGCAATTAGGTGTGTTTCCTGGAGATAGCAGAAGGGCGGGATCTGTTTTTTAATCCATTCTGTTACAGTGTCTCTTTATTGGTGCATTTAGTCCATTAGCATTTAGGGAGATTATTGATATGTGAAAGTCTTTTTGGTTATTTTTTTATTGTTCTATTCATTACTGTGTTAGAGTCTCCTTGTTTGTTCCTCTGCTGGTTTAAATTTTTAAGTTTCTTGTAAAGTTCTTGAAATGAAGGTTTAGTTGAAGTAGATTTCTAAAGATTTTGTTTGTCTGAGAAGGGCCATCTTTTTTCCTCATAGACAAATGAGAGCTTTGCAGGATAAAGTTATCATTGGTTGGCATTTTTTTTTCTTGGAGTTTGTTGAATGTGTTGCCCCATTTCCTTCTTGTCTAAAGTGCTTCTTCTAAGAAGTCTGATGTGAGCTTAAAAGGTTTTCCTTTACAGGTTTTCTATTTCTTGCCTATTTGCAGCTTCGTTATGTTCTCTTTGTCTTGGAATTTTTGGAGCTTTACTATTATCTGTACTGCAATAGTTTTGTTTTTATTATGCTAACTTGGTTTTCTTCTAGCTTCCTGTATCTCTTTTCATTTCTGGCTTCACATTTGGGAAGTTGTCTTCAATTATTTCCTTGAATAGTTTTTCAGTTTCTTTGTCACTCTCCTTCGGGGATGCCCATGATTCTAATGTTTCCTTTTCTCATGGTGTCAGATTGTTCTTGGCTGCTTTTTCAGTCTTTTTCCTCTGTACCTCCCCCTCCTTTTCTTTTTGGTTTCTTTTTAGCTCTGAGTCTTGAAGAGTACTGACACAGTGTTCCATGTCTTCTATTCTTTCTTCATTGATTTTCTTAAGTTCTTCTAATCTCCTTTTTTAAGGTTTCATTTTCATTCTTTAGTTTGTTGATTATACTCTGAATATCACTTTTCCTTCTCAAATATTTCAGTGTTTTCCTTATGGTGGCTCTGAATTCTTTCTCACTTTGGTCAAAATAGTCTTCCATGTCTATGCTGTTGATTTCAGTGGTCTGACTTTCTTTCTGTGGTTTATTATTCCCTGGAACATTCATGCGATCATTCGTGATTTTCTTTCGTTCCATAGTTTGCCTGTGGGTTTATTCTGTTTGTGATACCCCTGGTACCACTGATGCTGGTTGGCATGGTTTCTTGATAATCTTGCCTCATCGAGGATGTACTTGTCTAATGGCTTGGCTGCTGTGTTTGGTGTGCAAAAGTAACAGTGCAGGTCCCTGCCACCCCCTCCTCAGCTTCTGTCAACTGCTGCTGCTTTGTTGATGGCAAGTGGGGCTTCAGGTCACTCTTATTTAGTTCTTTTGGGCTACAAGAAATGGAGATGTATGTTCCCCCGGTTTCCAAGTGCGCCTGTGATTGCAGGTTGTTGATGTCAGTGGGTGGATTTCCCAGGTTAATGCTATAATAGGATAGGCTTGAGTATGGAGCTTTCCTAAAACGCCTATCTGGGTACTCTTCTGCTGTGGCAAGTGCTTATATGAGCTATGATTTGCTCCAGGACCTGCTGTCTGTCTAACCCCCACTTTGTAGAAAGGGACCCCAGGTCTTGATCTGGGGTAGTCTGGGGTTATATGTGGTAGGTGCCCTGATAAGCACAAAGTGGAAATCAGTCTGCTGTGAGGTGCTTACTGTCTGCATGGAATGAACTTCTGAATTTAGTTTTTAGGTCCTTTTAGGTTGTGGCCCTCAGGGTGGAGCTGTTGGTCTTAATGGGCTGCTTTTCCCAAGGTTTTTCTCTTTCAAAGTTGTGGCTCCAAGAAAGATGAGAAATAGGAAAAAGGAGAGAGAAAGATGGAAGAAGGAAGAAGAAAAAGAAGATATTGACTCTCATTTTGTTATATTGTTCATACATTTTAAATTTAAATTTTTTTGAAGGTTTCCTTATACTTGGGTTATACTCAGAACTGAGAAAACAGCAAGTACACATTTCTGCTACATTAGTTTACGTGGCAACTTTAGTAACAGAATAGAAAAGCAAGCAGAGAAGCTTGTATATTCAAGGCATAAAGAGTATCAAGTACACAAACTCAAAAAAAGGACAGAGACTAGCATATTCAAAAACCAGTAAGGAGGTCAGAAAGGAAGAAGGGAACAGTAGGAAATGAGGCCAGAAGGGTAACCAGGAGCCTGATAAGGACTTCAAGTTGTATTCTGTGTTACTGGGAAGCTATGGTGAGTTGAGAGCAGCCTATGACAGGTCCTGATTCACACTAAAGAGTCACTCTGAGAAGGGGCCTGAAGACATTGGAGCCTAGGTAGAACTAGACCTAAGGAGGTAAGCTAGGGTGTTATTAGTTGAGGACAAAGATGCTAGTGAGTAGGATGAGAATGGGAGGGCAGAAAAGTGGTAGTATTCAGAATATATTTTGAATGCAAAGACAGCAGATTTTCTGATTATAGCAGTGAAATTTACAGGATAAGAGCAAGTGTTTATTTTGTATTTATGAATATTTCATAGAAACTATGACAATTCAGCTTGTAAAGTTTTAGTCGAGCAAGAAATTTTCAAGCATACAGAAAGAAAGCAACTTAAGTTGTATTTCTTTTATGGGAACTAAAGAGAAGGAAAGATATCTCTAAACAATTATATCTAAATTATGTTCTTACACATGTACATAGGATCATGCATAACATTATGTATGGTAAAATTTATTTAGAATTTTTAAAAAGCATAGAAACAATTTTTATATTTCATCCTAATTTACTTTTCCTTTACTACTGTCTTTCTCAGAAAAAAAAACATTTTAATGAAACAAAAAAATAATATTTCTGTATAATTTTGTGAACAAAAATATCACCAACTCATTCATTAACTACTGCAGAAACAATAGGCAAATTTCTGTTGCTTTTCAATCATTTTGATCTATTAACCATATTATTATTAGTCTAACAGCCATTAATAGTCTACCATTTCAAAGTAATGAAACAAAACTCAACATTAGAAATGGCATAAGTTTTGCAAAAGATTTTCTTACATTTAGTTAAATTGTTTTAAGTTATTTGAGTTCAGCATTATTACTTCTCCCATCTCACTGCTTTGCTAACATTCCCTGTATGTATTTCCTTTTCTTTACAAACTACTTAATTACAGACACCTTACAAATTAGCATATATATATATATATATATATATATAGAGAGAGAGAGAGAGAGAGAGAGAGAGAGAGAGAGAGAGACTAGATCTCGGTATTTTTGCCCATGGAACCGCAGGCTCTCGTTGTCCAGGGTACCACAGACTCAAGCAATCCCTAGCCTCAGCTCCCAGGTTGCTGGGATTACAGGAACACACCACCCCACCCAGCTATTTTTTTGGAACTAGGTCTCGCTACAGGCCCCAGGTGGGACTTGAACCATGATCCCTAGCCCCGGCCACTTCATAGGCTGAAGCTTACAGGCATGAGCCACTGTGCCCTGCTGCAAAATATATTTATTATGAGTCTCTAGAGAACATATCTACTTGGTTTCCATGATTTGATCTCCAAAAATTCCAAATTAAGGAAAAGGAATCTAAGATTAAAACTTGTATCAAAGCTGACTAAGATGCTATGACAACCCCATGTCCTATTGTAGTCTGCATGGGATTCCAGAACAGAAAAAGATAAAAGCATATAGACTACTAAAATCTAAAGCATGGGAATTGGGAAATGGCAACTTTAACACTGGTTTCTTAGTTTTAACAAAGGGACTACGGCAATATAAAAATAGAAACATTAGAGGAAGAAGGGTGACAGGTAGAGGGAATTCTTTGGAGTAGCTTTTAACTTTGCTGTAAGTAAAATAATTATTACTAGTTTTAAAATTTTCTAAATGATGCAATTTTTTTTACTCAAGATATATTCCCTGAATGTATAGATCCCAAAAGAATTTTATCCCACTTCATCATGTGTTTGTGGCTCTATGTTTAACAGTTGGACTGCAAATTCAGTTGGACTTAAACTCCATGAGGGGAGGGGTCTTGTCTGGGCACCAGTATAACCTTTTTGCCTTTTATCACAAGGGAATTGATTACTCTATCCCTGATTAATATGGCAATATATTTTCCTAAGTATACTTCTGATATCTCTCTATCCGTTTATTTACTCTTATCCTAAGAGAAATGAAAAACTGGGAAGACAATCTGAACATGCTGGTGAGAGCTGCCTATCTGCAAGGGAATGTATTTCCCTTCATACTATGACTCCCTGTGCAGGAAAGGACTTTCTATATTCAGTACTGTAAGACCACAAGGGTAAGTCTTCCTAATCCTGGGATTCAGTAAATTGAGTCAGTAAATTCACTCAATTCTTTCATAAATCTATGTCTTCGATGTTGTCCTATGAGTAAGAGACAATATCTTACCTCCATATGCCTTACTATTTTTTTTCTTAAATTATTCAAAATCCAATAAGGACTAAAAGGCCCCATTTGTTGACCCCTTTGAGGCCCTGACATAAGCATAGTATCTGATTTAGTGTAGTTGATTAGCAAATATTGGTTGATTCACTATGTAAGTACTACAAAAGTTTGATTCTATAAAATAAGTTTTCTTTGTGTTAGCACACTGCAGGTTGGAACTTAAATCTTGGCTGTCAAGTGCCACTTTTCAAATAAGATAACAGAATTATCTTGGGCTCTAAGATCTAAGTTGGGCAAGGATATCCTTGGAGGGTGAGCTGAATATGAAATATCACCCCAACGCTTTAGTAAAAGAGCAGTGAGGACTCTTAAAAAGACTATATGATTAAAAGGATGTACAGAAAGATCATCTGAGTATGAAGTCAAAAAGATCGTTTAAAAAAAAAAATCCAGGGAAATGGAAGGTAATAGTTTACCACAAAGGTCTATAGAAATGACAGTATGGACAGATAGCTTAATCTGGTTTACAGATAGCTACAGAGTAAATTATTATGGATTCTATACCTACAGCTGTGGTGGGGGCGGGAGGAGTGGGGTTGATTGAGCTGAGCTGCACACATTTGGTTAGTCTTTGGGAATTAAAGAGTGATAATCTAAGCCAGGGATGTTGTCCCTCATACTTAAGCATAGAATTCATATATATATATATATATATATATATATATATATAGAGAGAGAGAGAGAGAGAGAGAGAGAGAGAATAAAAAGATAATTTCCTGCCTGACTTTCTACTCCTGTTTTTATTACAAATATGTTTATTGTTAAAACTGCCACAATTAAGCTCAGACAATAAATTTGACCTTCCACTCATATCAAACAACTAGGCACAAGATTTTACCAAATTACACAATATCTAATTTTATCAATTCATCTAGAATCTTGAATTACAAAAAGCATGTCTTGATATTTACTCCAAGATTCAGCCTTGGTCTGGACTGAATCTTGAGCATTTATTTTTGGAGAGTTAGCACAAACTCAGCTCATATTCTGTTCAATCTCTGCACATTATTCAATTAAGATCGTTGGTCAACTTTTTTGTAAGTTATTATTTTCATTAGTCTTACAAGGTACAAGGAGTAAAAAGAGGCAACTATTTAGTTCATATTGATGTGGAAAATGTAAGCCAAAATTTGTTCTTTAATTAGTGTCTTTTGAAATTATTTTTAAGCCCCTCCTACTACCAGGTGTTCATGCTTTTAATTGGGTGTAGATGGTTCTTATTTATAGAGAATATATACTAATTGAGTTATAATTGATGCCTTGAGACACCTAATGAGAAATTTGTTTTAATGCATTTAAATATCCACATAAAATGTCCAAAAAGTTAAGATATTTAAAGATAACCCTATAAATATACTTATATAATTACTACTTAGTAAAAATACTAAAAAAAGGTAAATTGTCAATATAAATCTATGAGTTGAATTTGAAATATCATTTCCCTCAACCAGTTTAGAAAAAAGAGCAGTGAGGGCTGTTAAAAAGACTATTTGATTAAAAGGATGTACAGAAAGACCATATGAGTATGAAGCCAAAAAGATTTTTTTAAGCTATACTGTAATACTGAAATATCATGCTAAGTATTTGTAGGACCATAATACACAATTTAACTGTAAATTACCTAAAATGGTTCCAAAATATGTGTGTATGGTATAATGCACAAATGACTTATATAGAACATATCATAGATGTATATGGCATTTTTTTGCCATACTAATACATGTAGATGTTATACCTACCACTAAGGTATAAAAATGTATGAGTAGTAACTTCTATATATAATTCTAAAATGTATAACTGATAAATTTTAATGCCTAAATTAAACTTAAGTTTAACAAATTGAAAACTGAATGCAAAAATCAAGCAGATTATATGAGTCAATTTGGGGATGTGAGGGCGATCTGGCTGCGACATCTGTCACCCCATTGATCGCCAGGGTTGATTCGGCTGATCTGGTTGGCTAGGCGGATGTCCCCTTCCTCCCTCACCACTCCATGTGCGTCCCTCCCGAAGCTACCCGCTCAGTCGAAGAGGACGGCCTTCCCGGAATAGAGACCAACAGTTCTTCGGTCGAGGGTGTACGAGTAGCTGCGCTCCCCTGCTAGAACCTCCAAACAAGCTCTCAATTTGGTTATTTGCCTTATCATGTAGGAAGTGGTTTTTACTTATCAGCACTTGGTATTCATGGGAACTTGAACTAAAAGAGCAGAGAACATACTGCTTCTGACATTTCACTTCTGGAAATCCTAACTAAAGCCTGATGTCACAAAAACTTAGCTAGTTCTTACATTGCATTTTCAGTGTCATTATATAACAAGTCAATTAAAAGCTGTCAACTGAATTCATGTAACAAAGACAATACCCAAATCACTTTTCATTATGTAATATTTTCATAAAAATAATGATAAATATTACAAAATAATACAAATTATATCCATGATATTTCTGTTTTCAAAAAGAAATATAGCTGTATATAATTTATTCAATACCATTTTATTTCTAGTCTTAAACACTGGCACAAGGCAGGCACATAATAAATTTATTTAAAGGAATAAATAAATTAGTTAATTAAAAATAATATACATGTGTGATATTTTAGTGCACAAATTGACAGATTTCAATGTGCTAGTTCTTATCAATAAATATCCAATTACATTTTTCTAATACTGTATTGTTAGTGTCATTAATAGATATTGAAATTTCCCAAACATTTAGGGTCACAAAATCAAGCTACCAATCTTTTATCCATGCAGACATTATCCCTGGTATCTTCCTATACTTGACACTGAGAGAGTAACTTTCAGAATCTGTGCCACACAACTACTATCCAAAAGAACTTATTACTTAAACAGTAGTGGGAGAAACTTGGGGTATACAATGATGTTAAAAAAAAGTATATGTGTATGTGTGTAATCAATTTTAAGAAAAGAATTTATTACTTTACATATCTGCATTGCCAGCACAACATTATTTAAAATAATAATTAGGAAAGACACTTTTATTTTCTCCACCTTTGGACTCATTTTCAGATAGGAAAGTCTACACACAAATCAGTTACAATGTGAGGAAAGATGAAAGTAGAGATATATAATTTCTATTCAAGCCTATTTGTATATTTAATAGCTTCTTCCAAAGAAGTACATGAAATTACATTTGGATTTCTCAAGCTTGCATGCCACCAGAATGCAAGGATCTATAAATACTACCATAGATCACCACTCTAATCATAGCAAAAAAAGTTCTGTTTGAATAATTATTCTTCAAGACAAGAGAAAATAGGAAAAAATATAAACTTTACATTTTCATCTTCTGGTAAGATTAGGCAGAGTAGCCCAATCTTTATATCTCTATACCACATTTTTAAAGAATGTATATTTATATGATTGAAAATAATAGATGCACTCTTTTGCAAGGACACATCAATTCTAAGTGTTCTGGAAGTTACAATATAGGGCTGTTTGAGACAAGTTATAAGGACCTTAACACATATGTAACAGCATCTTTTACTCATATATACCAAAGAGCAGCAAAAAATAAATAGACCCTCAATTCAATGGATTACAGTCAATCAGAGTCTCAATCCTCCAATGAATGATTAACTTTCCTGGAGACAAGAGAAGAAGTCCCTGCATTTGGAGTGTGGTTAGACTGGAAAAGTTAAAAATACATATGCACCAAGAGGATATTATTTATTAACATGGACAGGGGAGAATGGGTCCTTCAAGGGAAAAATAGAGCAGCAGCATTGACCATCATCTTTTGATTATCTGGAATGCATTCACTCTCATCTCCTTCTAGGACAACTTTCCTTTTCACATTCTCAGTCAGTGACTTCCAGTAAAACTGCTTTTATGATCACATTCAAAGTAAGACACAGGCTTCCTCAAGCACATTCCATGCCCTGACCACTTTGGATATTTCTGGAGTAGGACACCTGACACAAAATAGGTACATTAGGACTGACACACTCAGTTCTAGAACTTTCTTTGCAAAGTCAAGGAATTGTAGCATCTCTTATACTAGGCTGGGAATTACTATTCTGTGAGTCTCAAGATCAAGAAGATGGGTTTGCAGTATCTGCAAATGAAGCTAATCAATAGGTAGCAGAGTAGAAAAATTCTGATGCTTTGAGGTCTGAACCAAGATATGTCTGTTAGTTATATATTCTTTAACTCTTAATGTCTGTCTGATGAAGCAGTTTGAATTGGATTTTTTGTATCCTGTCAAAACAACAACAACAATAACAGTACCAAGAGATTAAAATGAAGGTAATAATTCTCCACTTCATTCTCAGTCTTGAATATGGTGTCAGATGCATGTTGGTGCTCAATAAATGATTGCTGAGTAAATCAATAAATTTCTAGAGACAGTATCCAGTAATAGGGTCTGTAGGTGAACTCAGAAGGGGAGAGGAGAAAGGATGGACTGGGACAAAATGGTGATGAGATTACATAAGACAGGTGAGGTTTCTGGAAGCTATTGTATGAAACGTTGGGAAATAGAGAGAGGTATAATTAGAACTTTTAGGAGTTTAGCTCTATGATAAACTGTATAGGATTCCTGCACAAAGGAAATATAACCAAAGTGTCTGCAATCTATTGTTCAAGGTTTTTGAAGCTAGGACTGTCTTTGGAAGTGAGTTCTAGCATATCCTGGCTTCAAAGCAGAACACATTTATCAGGTTTAATGAAGATTACTTATATCTACCAAAATTCATTAAGTAGAAATCAAATTTAAATGTAATGAAAAAATATGTATTTTTTGATGCTTCATCAAAAGACAATAAAAGGAATTTTTTTCCCTTCAAACATAATTTTAATTGGGAAGTTAAGGTCATTTAACAATATAATTACAAATGGTAGTTCAATAAACCTATGGATATTATCTTAATATGTAAGTTTTTAGTCATCTACGTTCATTTCTTATAAGCTCATTTTTCATATAAAAATTGATGTCTCTGATTTTTCTAAAAAGAAACATTTTAACTTTTGCAAATTATAAAAATGGAGATATTTGAAATTTATGAAATTTTACCGTATATAAATTAGCTGATTGTCTTACCATTTTTCATAAATTTAGAAAAGTTTATGATTACCTGTATCTCAATAATGTTTTTGCTAAAAAAAAATGTTTCTGACAGAACCATCCCTAGGCAAGCATTGTAAAGCTAAATGTTTTAATACTGTCACTGCAACTTTTGCTCAATTAAACTTCAGTTTTTTTCTGAAGGTATCAAGGCATATTTTTAGCTTCTTCAAATAAAACCAGTCTACAGTATGATGCTAACATGAGTATTATTTACTTAAATTCTGAGACATTATCATTAAATCTGTGAGTCTGGTCATTCTCAAAGATTTTAAGATGACTCTCCAGGACACCAGGAACATGCCTGTAAGTTCTACAGTTACTCTATGTGATTTTATGTGTCTAACCTTTCTAACATCTCACTACATCAGTAAGCTGAGGGCCTCTCTAAGGGTTATAGAAGCTCACATTATGATTGCAACAATAAGAGCATAAAATTTTAAAAAATGTTAGTGAATAAATCAGAACATCCAAGAACTAATAAGAAATACTCATTTACAACATTTTTAGGGAGAAATGCCATTTGCTTGTACTTGATTTATTGACATTTCAAACTGAAAACATTTTTTTGGTGATTATTTTAGGTATCACATCCTTAGGGTGTATAACAAAATTTTAAAAACATGCACAGTTTGAAAGTAAAATATTTTTAGTTCAAAATTGTTTAGCTTTCATTTCAACTAATATTAAAGAGGATTAATTAGTAACAGTGCTGCAGGAATTTTGAAAGTTGGGAAACCATGCATCAGTTGTTTTAAGGAAAAGAGAAAGTAAACAAGCTTCACTTGGAATCCTGAAAACTCGGGAGCCACAGTTGCTTATGGTAAGGGATGTTAGATGAAAATACTGTCTTTATTTAAATTCCAGCATGCTTTATCTCCTGAATGGGATCTCATTTATTTTTAAAGTGAAATTAGATTTTTATTGTACTATGACAGAGCTTCCCAAACTTGAACAGAAATTTTCACATAAAAAGCATATTTGCATGATGCTCTAGGATAATAGATGAGGGTGCTCTTTGCTTGGGGGAAAATCAAAGGCTCTATACCATCCCCAGGCATAACTCAACTGAGGGAATCAATATCTCCACATGTTGTCCATTGTTGCATAATAAGTGGGACATCTTTGATCTCCAAAGTGAATGGGCTTGTAAATGTTCCACCACTTATGAAAAACAGCTCAAAACCATTCTTGGTAATAAGTATATAAAAACCCATTATGTTATTGCAACAGTAAGTCTCTATAGAGCTATTGGAGACAAAGGAACTAAAATCTCATACTTACATGCCAAAAGAGGAGTTGTTATCTGCATTGTATAAATGAGCCAAAAATGAAGGACTCAGTATCATAGCCAAAGTTTAAGTTATTATATATTAATATCTTAGTCATTTAAAAATTCAAATGTCATATATCTTTGCAATTAACCAAAATTAATCTCTAACTAAAACGTACTTTCTTTTTGTTAATATTTTTTCAGTTAGCCATTGTGATCATTGCAATTATTAGCTAACATATCAATATTTTCTAACCATGCTTCCATATAACCCCTAAGAATTAAAAGTGTTGCTATCAAAAATGTCAAGAAAAGGAAAAAAACAAATACAAGACAGGACCAAATACTGTAGAAAAAAATGGTTAATAAAAAAAAAATTCCCAAATTGTGGTCATTGTAGAGATAGAGGAGATTGCCAGGGAGTGGGGAAGATGTTACACTAGGTGCCTCATGTCCTCTCTTTTTCATCTGTGCATTGGAAAACATTTTTAAGGTGTTAACCTAAAAATAAAGAATTGAATTTGTAGCAATCAAGTGTTTTTTTGGAATCAAAGAACTGCAACTGAGGCTACACAGTGATAAAAGGCTCTCTTTCTGCCCCATCAGATTCCTGTCTCTTTATTTTACCCTCTAGACTTAACAACCTTATTTTGTCCTTTTTTTTACATTCTGAGAAAAAAAGAGCATCATTAGGAAAATAACATTCTGACAACCAGGTGATGGTGAAAGCAAGCTGGCATCAAACTGTTTCAAGGACAGACAGGCTGACCTTTGTCCACTCCCCCTTCTTTCAGTCCCTCATAACCCTGGATAAATAACCCTGCCCTCTGCCAAAGAGCAGGTCACTGGTTTTTCAGATGTGAATCTGCTGCTCTCTTCATTTTGTCGACAAATTAAAACATTTTCGTTCTCTATAATGTTTTCTTTTATTGACTAAGGGAATCAGAGACTAACATTAATAACAGTTTTAGGTAGAAAATGAATGTGTCTAAAAGGAAGAAAATGTCAAGAGTACCATTTTATAAAGTTAAAAACTAAGCCCCTGCCACTTGCCCCCTTTTGGGAGTCTTGAATAAAGGGAACTGATAAGGTTGCTATGGTAACCAGGACCTAAAACTGATCACTTTTCACCTCTAATGCAGAAGCAAGGCCTGGATACTGTGTCAAAAGTTGTCTATGTTGAACCATCCTGTCCTTCTGTCGATACCGGTTGGCATGTATTCTTTGCATTGACCCATCCTATCCTCATTGCCAATTGAGTGCTATCATCCTATACATGACACCAATTTTACTGCAAAGATGGGCTGGGCAGGACAGAACAGGGCTAGCAGGGCTAGGATGCATATGAGCCTCTACACACAAAGAATCTTCAGACTCTATCTCTGGCATTCTCCCATTCTCTTCACATTCTTTCCTCCCTCATGTTCTACTCTCAGGGTGACACTGCCCTTTCATCATTTCTGCCTAGGTTTAGGTGCACCCGCTCACACATGTGAACACCCACTGGGCCCAAATTTATAGTCATGGGGGGAGGGGGACACAGTACCACAGGTACTGGTCATAGAGGCCAATGGTGGAAGGAGAAAAAATCTGATCAGCTCATTTACCCTATAAAAATCAATGTCCAAGACCAGATGTCCCAGAACTATCAGGACCAAACTGACTCCTTCAAACATGAAGAGCCTATGAAAACAGATTAGAAAAGGGAGTCCCAAATCCACTTCCTCTTCTGCTGCTTCTCTTAGCAGTATATTCCAATAAATCCACCATTTCTGTACTCATTGTCTCTGGTGAAGTTTACATTCCATGCCTCCAGTTGTAACCCCAATGTTAGCTGACCACATAAAAGTTGGTTGATTTTATGTAAACAAAAGAAGAAAAAACATGGCATGATAAGGCTGGAATCATCTTCTCCCTTAAAAATAACTGCTGTGAAATGCTGATATAAGCTCCTAGAAAAAAAAATCCAGATATTTAAACCAGCTATACAATTCCAGGACATCTCCAGTTAATTTCAAAACTAGGACTGTTGGCCATGAGAGAGGAGGGGAAGAACAGGAAGGAAGAGGGGAAGGACTTGGATCCACTTCTCAAGTCAAACCCAGGGAAACCCAGAACATTGCAAAATTCCTTGAAAAAATTTTTCTGGCTGCAGAGTAGGATGGGTCCATGGCAGAGGGGATGCACTGGGAGTTCCAACAAGGGAAATTGGGAACTCCACAATTGTGGTGGAGTGCCACAGACAGCTTCATTCCCTTCCCTTTCCCAGAAGAGATTTTTAAAAAGCTAGTAGCCATATGTTAACTGGGCACGCATGTGCAACACACACACACACACACACACACACATACACACAGAGCCAGGTGCATATTATTCCTAGAGTGTAAGACTGGACATCCTTTATTACCCTTCTCACTGGGATACCCAAGCTTCCTAGATCATGACCCCAGAAGAAGGAACAACAGGGAGTAGGGAAGGAAGTGAAGAAAATCTAAACACAGACTTCAACTTACTGAATGCCCCTCAAAATAAGATCAAGTATTAAACCATTAGACAACCCTCTCACCTCTACTTTACACTGAGATAAACTAAGAAGAGGGCAAAGAAAAATAAACCCCCAGCACTCGAAGCACAAATAGCAATAAATAAAGCTGTATACATCATAGGAAGCAAGGAACAGCTCAACATGTAACAATATGATCCCCATAGCAAAGAGAGGTTTCAAATTCCCTTCACCACCCAGGGAAGGGTGGATCTGGGCAGTGAGGGGAAGCTAGAAAAGTTGGGAGACTTGTAGAAGGCACAGAAGCAAAGAGACAAGTGAAAGAGAAGCTACACTTCTTCTTGGCCTTAGACTTGCACCAGAGACTTGGGGGACATGGAAGAAGATACTTGAAAGAGAGAGAGATGTTGGTGAGAGACCTGTGGAGAAGCTAAACATAGCAGCATTTATCTTGACTTGTATTTTGCTTTTGATCTTTTCCTTCCAGCCTTGCCAGCCCCTTCGGTCCCTTTCCTGTGGTTCTCCATCAGAAAGCGCCTTAGATTTCTGACAAACTTCAGATCTCAGTGACCCTAATTAGAGACAATCGATTTTGGCTGGGCATTTACCCACAAGGGGATGGATAACTTTGGATATTTAATTGGAAATTATTTTAACTGTATTATTTCTCTTCTCTCTATTGCACACTAACTGTAATAAAAGTTCTTTTCTGTGGAAGGTCTTTGCACTAAGAGTATATTTTGTATTTATGTGGCAGATGACAGAACTCATTTAGAACAGGCAGGTTTTGAGGTGCAGAGTAACCCACATTCCACCTACTAATAAACATGAAAAGGAAAAACAAGAGAAAGACAAAAGTCCCAAAATAATTATAGAGGAAACCAAAATAGAAAAACTATCTGACAACAGTTCAAAACAATATTCAAAATATTAAATGAGATACTGGAAGGTCAATCAAAGCCACAAACACAGATACAAAATCTCAGAAAGGTGATCTAGGAAGAAAGAGAGTTCTTCATTAAAGAGATCGAATATATAACAAGACCATTAAAGGAGATTCTGAATGAAATTTAGAGAAACTTCATGCTTTCAAAAATTACAGGAAAAAGAATTTTACTTGTAAAAGTCTCAAGTAAATAAGTCATACATTTAAAGGAGAGAGTATGGAGACAAAAGAAAAATCAGGAAATGCTAAAAGACATCTCACATTCAATTAGAAGAGGAAATAAGGATAAGAATTCCGAGAAAGGGGGAAAAAGAAATAGGACTGGAAAACCTGCTCAAAAATATAGTGAGAACTTCTCAAACCTACAGAATGAATTAAATTTGAAAGTTCAGCAAGAAGAAAGAACACCTAAATTCTTAGATGCAAAAAGATCTACACCCAGACACATCACATACTATCAAAAGCCGAAGATAAAGAAAAAGGTTGCTGAGAGCATAGGAAAAAAATAGTAACTTACAGATGTTCCCAAAGCAGGATTTCCTCAGATTTTAGTCAAGACACTCTCCAGGCACTAAGTGTGGGAGACAATATTTGTAATCCTAAAAGACAAGAACTGTCAAGAATTCTCTATCCTGCATAATTATCAATAAATTATGAAAGTGTAATAAAGGTTTTCTCAGAGAAGTTAATGGAGTCTGTCACCACTAGCCCTGTTCTTCAAGTAGTATTAAAAGGAGGGAGCAAAGGAAATTTAAATCTCATCTGGCAAGTTTTATTTTTCATATAAGCAAAATCTAAATGACAAATTGTGAATATTGGTTGAGAATTTGTGTTTGTTTTCATTTTTATACTTTATTGTTCAGACTGTCAGATAACAAAAAAGGGAGTTCTAGAAGAAAAAAACTTAAGCACAAACTTTGAAGTAAAATAGTAACAATAAATAAAACACCAATATCAAGAGCAAGAATTCTATGAGTTATAAATACCAAATAGTAAAAGGGAGAAAAAAAATGAATAGAATGAATATTTAAATGCTGGAGAATAAATGAATATTTAAATGCTGGAGAGTAGACACCAGTTCAAAACATATCTAAAACATAGGAATTCAAGTAAAACTCCCCTGGTAGCAGCTAACCACAAATACAGAATAGACACTAACAGACAAGAAGTAAAGAAATTTATAGGTATACTAAAGAAAGAAAGCCATCTAGAAGAAGTAGAAAGGGGAAAAGAAACAACAGAAAAATGAAACAGTCAAAAGCAAAATAACTGAAAATAAACAGTTGATATGAATAATCACCCTCAGAGAAATAGGTTAACAATATGGGTTAAGAAATTCCAACTATCAATGCCTTGCTTATAAAAGACATATTTAAAACTAAAAGATAAAAACAAAATAGAAATAACAGGCTGGAACAAAGTCATATACATGGTAATATCTCAGAGAGTAAATCAGGAACAACTACCCTCCTATCTGATAAGCTATATTTTCAACTAAAAAAGGTAATCAGGGACAAAGACAGGTATTAAATAATGACCAACAGAACAACTCACAAGAAAATATAACTTTTATTAATGTTTATACTTCAAATATAGGCAATTCTACTAATTTAAAGCAACTGTTAACAGACCTGAAACACCATTAACAAATATATCATTATTGATAAAGACTTCAGAACACTATTGACACAAAGGGATAGATCACCCAGACAGAAGATTAACTAAGAAATAAATGTCTTAAGTGAAATGTTCGAATGGATACTGGATATTTTAGTTTTCCATCTTAAAAGCAATGAATACACTTTCTTCTCCAGAGCACAGGGAACATTTTCAAGAATAGATCATATGCTAGGACATAAAATAAGTCTCAGAAAATATACAAAAATAGAAATTACAGCAAGTATCTTTACAGACCACAATGTTAGAACTTAACCATAAAAGGAATACTGGAACAAACCAGGATTTTTGTGCATTATGTGGACAATAAACAAAATGTTTTTGAGCAATTCTTGGGTCAATGAAATCAAAAAAGAGATTTAAAAAATCTTAAGACTAATATCAATGGACAGACAGGCTGCCAAACACTTGTAGCTTTAAAAACTTGCTACAAGTGAAGTTCATAAAATACATGCCCATATAATAAAACAAGAATGGCCCCAATTTAATAATCTAACACTACAGTTGAAGAAGCTAGCAAAACAAAAACAAAAACACTCAAAAACCAATGGAAGGCTGGTTTTTGGATCTAAAAAAAATTAGAACAAAGATAAATGAAATAGAAAAATAAAGACAGTTCAAAATATCAGTTCTTTGAGCTGGTTCTTTGAGAAAACAAACACATTGACAAGCCTTTAGTTATGCTCACACAAAAAAAGAGAAAATCCAAATTAGCAGAATCAGAAATTAAAAAGGTGAAACCATTTGGTTTCTGGTTTTTGGTGTGTTTTTTTTTTTACTTGTTTCTGTTAATATGAACTCTTCTAAGTTCATCTGTGTTATCATAAAATCTATATGGGACATGGGAAAGATAAACAAAAATCCATGAAGAAAAGTCAAAACAAGCCAACAACCATTGAAGTACACAACCTGGGCTGGGGAGGACAGGGTGGGAACAGTAGGGGGGGGGGTGAACCCCAGCGATTACAGAGATGTGGAATTCATATATAAATAAATTATTTTTTTAAAAAAAGAAATTAAAAAGGTGAAATTATAACATATACTGCAGAAATACACAGTATTGTCAGAACCTATTTAAAAAGTCTATGCAAACAAATTGGACAATTTACAAGAACTAAACAAGTTCTTACATTCATATAACCTCCCAAGATTGAAGCAGGATGAAATAGTTTAAACAGTCCAATCACAAGTGCTTACACTGAAAGAATAATAAATGTCTCCCCAAGAACAAAAGCCCAGGACCAGATTCCTTAACCAGTAAATTTTATCAAATACCTATCTTACACTCAAAAATTTAATAGAGAGGTGGAAATTTCCTTAATAAATTCCATGAGGTCAACATTACCCTTATCTCCAAGCCAAAGATAATACCAAAAAGAAAAAACAAAATTATATATCAAAATCTCTGATGAATGTCAATATTAAAATTCTCAACAAAATCCTAGCAAGCTGAATACAGCAACATAACAAGAGAAACTTGCGTTATTATCAATCAGATCTCATCCCAGGGATGCAAAACTGGTTCGTCACACCTAAATCAGTCTACATCATCTATCAGACCAACAAAAAGGAAAACAAAAGTCATTTAATTATCTTAGTAGGTGCTAAAAAACTTTTGACAAGCTCCAACATCCATTTATGATAAAACCTGTCCAAATTAGGAATAAATGGAACCTATTTAAATATTACAGGAGCCATATATGAAAAACCTTTAATCAATAGCATATTAGTGAGAAACTGAAAGCATATTCACTGAGATCAAGAATAAGATAGTGGCGTTCACCATTGGACCTGTTATTCAACATAGTTCTGGAAGTCCTAGTTGAAGCCATTAAGCTAGAAAAAACATAAAATGAATCCAGATTGGAAAAGAATAATTGAAACTGTCAGTATTCACAGGTTACATGCTAGTATATTTAGAGAAACCAAAAGATTCTATCAAAAATGAGAATTTCTGGAAATAATAAATGACTATAGTAAGGTGGCAGGATACAAAATCATTACACAAAAATCAGTGGCATTTCTATATGGGAACAATGTATCAGAAGAAAAAGAAATAAAGAATATAGATCCATTTACAATCATGCTAAAAAGAATGAAATACCTGGGAATAAAATCAATGAAGGGGGTGAAGGGTTTATACAATGAAAACTACAAAACATTGTTAAAGAAAATAAAAGAAGACACAAAGAAATGGAAAGCTGCCCTGTGCTGTGGATAGGAAGAAGTAGCATTAGTAAGATATCCATGTCACCAAAATCAATTTCTAGATTTAATGTAATACCTATCAAAATATCAATAACTTTTTCATGGAAATGGACATTTTCATTGCACATACCTAAAAAGCTTCTATAAATTCCTCAGTGAAAGAAAATTATCTGTAATGAAGCATGCTGCACTGATCAAACTAAGTTAACTGCATGTGGATCTTGGTCTATAAAATAGATCTAGTCATTTTAAATGAAATCTTGTGAATTCCTCCTTCAAGTGCTGTAAAAGATTAAAAAAAGATTCTGGTGAAGTATGTGGTCACATTATGATTTCATATTTTATATAGAATTATCAATGTATGGAAGACAAGCTATCTCACTACTTCAACTCCTTATTTTCAGAGATGGTGAGAGTTTTTCAAGAAAGATGACCTATTCTCTTTTATTAAATGTTTACAAATATTTTCAAAAAGAAAAGAAGTGTTTTAGGTATCTTTACCTTTTCTCAAGATATTTGCAACTTCTCAATTGTCTTCCTCTCCTCTGGGGTGCAAAATAGCATTTTTCTCCATGGATTGGCTGTCCTCTCTCAGTTGCACTCTAATATCCCCATCTTTATACCCTTTTCTTCTCCAATAATTTACCATTTATGTGACCCCCTAGTCCTTGCACTCAATTACAATCTATTTCAATTTATTCTTCAATATGATGATAAATACTGGAAATAGTAAATAGTTTCAGTTTTCCAAATGAATTTCACAGGTAATTAAGTAAGTTCGGAATCTGTTGTGTCAAAATAAATAAATTTGCAGTCTTTTCTAGCCCAGTCAGCCTCTTTATATTGAAAATAATTCTTGTTCAAGAAGTTGGCATAAAAGATTGATAACATGAAATACCTGAAAGTCTTTGAACTATTTACTTTCTTCCCTTTACCTATTTTCCAATTACAGAAAACAATATCCTATTGATATAGTAATGTGAGCTTTGAGAATAATAGATATTTTCTGGTGTGCTATTTTTTTAAACTTATTAGTCAAAAAAAGAGATAAATTGAAACAAAAATGTACGTTTTCAAGTAATAAAAAAAACACTAAAATTCAGTAGGGGGATGCCTATAATTTATTGCTCCTAAGACTTTATTTTTCAGTCCCAAAGATGTGGTTAATTATAACCAAGAATTTATTATATGCCAGATGCTGCTTTTACCACTTGAAAAGGACTAACTCATTTAAATTTATAAAAACCCTGTGTGATAGATAGTATATTATCTATCCCCTTTAAGATGAGGAAAATGGTACTTAGAAAATTATCACTCACAGGTTGCTAGTAAATAGTTAAACTGAGACTGAGCCCATCAGATATACCTGCAGAATCATGGTGCCTCTCACTGATATAGGCTGTCTCTCTAAGGATTAATTCAACTGTAAGTCAAAGATTCTTAGCACATACTGTTTTCCCCACTATTAATGCCTCTGCTGCTAATACACTATCTCCCCTTCTGTAATATGTCATTTGAGGGAAAGAATCTGAGCTGTAACCTGAATGCAATGTAGTTTTATCCATTGGTTCATTCAACAAACCCACTATTGATCAACTGCATTAGGTGGCATAATAGGTGCTGGAGTTTAAGTTGAGCAAGGCAATCTTGACCTCAATGTCCTTATAGAGTTGGTTCCTTAGATGTAAAATGACATAAAAACACTGCCCTGGTGGCATTAACTTTGTGCAATGAAGACATAGAAGGGGAAACAGGAAATTCTGCTTAGCAATATTAGAAAAGAATAAAAACTTGACAACAATGTTGTCATCTATCTTAAATTTTCTATAATACATAAAAAATTATACAGCTTTTACCAAAAATTACTTAAATGTAAATGAACATGAGGAACAAAACTTTGAAACATGGTGCCAGTGAAGAATTCTTATGTGACAATATAGCTAAATACATAAATATATAAAAATACACTTGTTAACAGACATATAAATATATTTTTCACATCTCACAATTACATCATGTTCAGTGTTACTGCTAAACTATCAATGCTTTTGGCACTGTGTTAGAAATTTTAATGATATAACTTAGGGTTAGATAACTTTTTGACAAAACTCACCTCTTCTCAAACATCACTTACTAATTTTTTCCCTCTCATTGTTATTTATATTACCCTTCTGCAAAGGTATTTCTTTCCCATAACCACATCTAGTACAGTTTCTAAAGACAAAAAGTACATTCAGAGGGAGCAGATATTTTAAAGTTCTGAGGATATTATAGTAATGTATATATAAATGAAATGAAATAACAAGTTCTCTTTTTAAATGTATTTTCTTTACATCATTGTATAGTCTGGGTTCTCCCACCAACAAGTCATCTGTGAAACATCACCTTCATCTCTTGTGCTCATCCTTTAGTTCTGATGTTAGTTTTACCTTTTTCTTGTCCTTTTTCTTCCTTTCTCTACCCCTCCCTCTCCTCCCTCCCTTTCTTTCTATTTCTTTCAAGTACTCAAGAAGTTTAACTTTCCTGGAATAATAAATTACCACAATGGCAAATGGCACAGCAGAAAATATCTACCTGTCCCAAAGCCCACATGATACATCATTATTGTTAACAACTAATTTGTTTTCTATAATTCACTTTCTGTAATGGATGTGCTTGAATAAATTTCCCTTTTTCACAAAAATAAAACTTATACTTTTTCTAATTGTGTAAGTTGTTTGTCATGTAACAGATGCTACATTCACAAGAAGATTGTAAAGATGGTATTGGTCCCATTATAGTTGCTTTGGAAGTCATTTACTTTTAACCCAATGATGTTTTAGTGGCAGAATTCAGAGATTTATCTATAAGATCTATTCATAAAATAATAATACAGTAAGCTATCATTAACCATTATTCCTGTATTTTAAAAGGGTTTTGTTTAGATCCAGTAAATGCAGGAGATTTGATTATAAGCTTATATATACATATATAGCAAAAATAGATGGCAAAAGCAAATGTGGATCACTGAGACATAGTAAATGATGATTTACAGAAAAAGAAATTAATGAATTTAGTGTGTATGACTACATGTTTCATTATGAAATTCTAGTTTCCGGTGGCCTCTATTCTTTAAAAGACTACAAACATTTCAAACAATGTACTGTAGGAAAGGCATTTTTTAATTACAATTTTTAATAAGTACCATTGTCTTAATAAAGTACCATCACCACTAGTACTGATCGTATGGGACATTTCCCCTCAAGTGTAGTCACCATAACTCTCCCACCACCAAACACCCAAAGTCTCTGCCATAGTTCATTTTGAGCCAAAACATGAACTTCAAATCCTAAACTACACAAAAAAGTTTATCATTAGCCTCCAATATATTAAAGGAGATATGTAATATATCATGTTTTTGAACTTTGAGTAGAAGATGTGATATGTTATAATGTCCCCATTTGGAATTACTGTTTCTTATTTGGCTTAATGGAGCTCCTTAATGAAAACTCCTGGTTTCCACTGAAAAGCAACATAAGAAATAGCACTAAAAATTGTAAAAGCTAAGCGAATTTTGTTAATATTGCTACCCATCATCCTATGTAAACTCCACCTGAAAAACAAAATGTGCTTTATATCTTATAGCAATAGAAGTTATACACCCATTAGGAATCGATATCTTATTCTTACTAATCATGTTTAACATTTCACTTTAGCTACCAGGTAGCTAATACCTAAATGTGTGATATTACATAGAGCACTATTATCTTCTAATCTAACACATTTTTCTTAATCTTGCTTTTTAAATTTTACTCATTTAAATGTTTCTATTTTATTATATATCTTTAATGTGGTGTATAAATTTAAAAAACTATAATTTTATTAATAGTATAACCCTGTACAAATCCATTAGTCAATGTCTATTCTCTTATTTATTTAAAATAAAGGTAATTGGTTTAATCACACTTTATGCTCTATTATAAAACTGTAAATACAAAATATCTTCTGAATGTCAGCGTTTCCTATATAATGATTGATGACTTAGAATTGTGAATGAACTAATTCCTTCACATACATGCTTTTATCTTTTGAGCTCAAAAAAATAAATAAATAAATAAATAAATAAATAAATAAATAAATAAATAAATAAATAAATAAATGTAATTGGAATGTTACAAAACTCAAAGTGGACTGTTTATAGAAGAATATGCAGCTTGTTTTACAAACATTAGGACTTATTACATACCCAAAGAGAGCAGCACTGAAACTACTATTCGGTCTGTAACCTCAACAGTAGATGTATGCTGCTGTTTTGGAGTTTAATAAAATTTTGTCTTTGGAATCCTTCCATCTCCCTCATTGTCTAATATGGGGGTAGACACCTGATTCAGACCTGAATGAAAAGAATCATGTGCTTCTGACAAAAAAAAAAAAAAATTAGTTCACTATGGGCATAGGGATCAAGCTGAAACAAGTAAAGTCATGTCTGGGATTGGCTGGGACTTGGGGTACTGACACTGTCCATTGACTGAATTGTTAACAGACAGATCATGTAAGTCTATTGTGCTAAAAGCACAATCTTTTTCACTTCTTTGAGAAAGCAAAGTTTAGAATAAAACCAAACCAACATGAGGTAAGCTAAATGAGCAATACCACTTTAATCACAAGGTTTACATGCCTTAACCCAACCATGTCAGAAGTCATCTGGACCCCCAAGCACAGAATTATAGGTGTTGTCATCAATGTCTCTCAAATGTACAATTTTAATTCAGAAAAATTCACAGAACAGCATCTTCCTAGAAATCTATGTTAAATATAACAAATTAATGAGAAAATAAAAAATGAAATCACAAAATACTGGGGTGTATGAAAATGAAGATGAGGCTTCTCAAAACATGCAGAACACAGTCATAGCAGTAGTAAAGGGAATTTTATAGCAACACAAAACTGCTTCAAGAATCAAGAATAACAAATAAGAAAATTGAACTCACATGTAAGTGAACTAGAAAAATAAGAAAAACAAAAGTCAAAAGTTAGTATATAGAAAGATATTAATATAAATTAGAAGAGAAATAAATCAAGATTGAAAAATTGAAAAGATCGGTAAAGCCAAAAGCTAGTTTTTAAAAGATAAAATAGACAAGTTTATATCCACACTCACAAAGAAAAAAATAAATGTAAATAAACAAAAGCAGAAACTTTAAAAATTTATAACAGATAATATAGGAATATAGAGAATCATTAGAGTGATATTAGCAATTATGTGGCAACAAAATGGACAAGTTAGCCTAAAACAAACAAATTCTTAGAAGCATACAACATTCCAGGACTGAATCAGAAAGAACTTTAAAACCTGAACAGACCATTAGAATTAAGGAAATTGAAACAAAAATCAAGTCTCCCCAAATATAATAACCCAAGTCCATATAGGTTCACTAGTGAATTCACTGGGGAATCCTGCCAAACTTTCAAAGAATTAATACCTATACTATTCAAACTCTTGTAAAATAGAAAGAATGAACAATTTTCAAACAAATTACATGAATTCATTACCATGATTCCAACACCAAAGATTTCACAGACACACAAGCACACATAGTATCTCTGATGCGTACAGATGTAAAAAATTCCCACTCAAATCTTAGGTGATCAAATCCATCAATATATTAAGAGAGACGCCCGGTTCAGCCATGCTATTGGGCACAGAGCCCTCAGCTACCCAGCCTGCCGCGCTCCTCTCGGGGCTCAGGGAACACGAGGTGGGGGGGGCTGCCGCATGCCAGTCGGCCGGGAGCAGCTCAGGGCACCCCCCAGCCACTGTATCATGAGGTGGCCGGGGGAGGCAGGGTGAGCCCCGCCCACACGCCCGGTTCAGCCATGCTGCTGGGCGGAGACTCCCCCGCCACCGCTAAATGCGGGTGCTGGCGGGGAGTGGGGGAGTGGGGGATTGGTGGAGGGTAGTGGGTGGTAGGGGTCATACCCTCCGGTCTTCTCCAAATCCAGTCAACCCTCACCAGAGGGGCCGGACACGGTGGCTCGTGCCTGTAAGCTTCAGCCTATGAAGCGGCCAGGGCTTGGGATCGTGGTTCGAGTCCCGCCTGGGGCCCGTAGTGAGATCTAGTTCCAAAAAAATAGCTGGGTGTGGTGGCGCACGCCTGTAATCCCAGCTACATGGGAAGCTGAGGCTGGGGACTGCTTGAGTCTGTGGTACCCCGGGCAACAAAAGCCTGCAGTTACACGGGCAAAAATAGTGAGAACTAGCCTCAAAACAAACAAACAAACAAACAAACAAACAAACAAAAAACCTTCACCAGAAGCAACTAAATCAGCGATTCAACGGCAATTGCACATGAATACAGAGGTGAAAAACAAAGAAGTATTCTGGAACAATGAACATGTCAGATCCATGGGACACAGGACTATAAGACTGATTATAGAGACAAACTACCTCGGAAATACAACCATTGAGATCTTCAATGATGGGAACAGAATTTCCGTTCAGAGATGCTTTCAGCATGATCAAAGGACCTTCCCACTTTAGAGCTTGAGGAAAGCCAAAGAGGTGGGCAGTGGCCCCACCACAAACTGGATCAACCATCTGCCAGGGCCTATCTCGATCAAAAAAATGAGTGCACAAACATTGGCCGGGAGAAACGCTCCCAATGCCAGCAACCAGAACTACAAAACAAAGGAGCAAAATATGATGGAAGATGGGTTGGAGCAGCTGACCACTGAAAGAACACAATCATGTGTCAACTGGTGGCCAGCAGCAAAAAGACACTTGGAAAACTAAGCACAGGCCACTGTGTCCCAGGAAACCACGTCCACAACAGACAAAAGGACACTGCTACAGGAAAGAAGAACCCAAGAGACTAAAAATTAAACAATAAATGGCAATGAAAGCAAAGATGGAAAGACCGGGAGGGTGGTGTCGGGGAGGGGGAAGGAACACCCCAAAGGCAAATGTAAACAAATCTTATTCAATAAAAACATAATTATTTAAAAAAATATATATATATATATATATAGAGAGAGAGAGAGAGAGAACCACACATCATGATCAAGTGATATTTGTTGAAGTGATGGAAGGGGTGGTTGGACATTAGGAAAAAAATCTCATGATCCTCTCAATAGATGCAGAAAAAGCTTTTGAGAAGATTTAACATCCCATAATGATTAAAAATCTTCAACAAAATGGATAAAGAAGGAAAATACCTCAACATAAAGAAGGTCATATAAGACAAACCCACAACCAACATCAGAATCAATGGCAAAAACCTGAATGTTTTCCTCTACAGTAAAGAGCAAGACAAGGATGTCACTCTCATGACAACTGTTCAATTAGTATTGTAAGTCCAGCAAGAGCAGTTAGGAAAGAAAAAGGTAAAGAAGTTATCCAAAGTGTAAAGGACGGATTTTAAATATCACTGTGATAGCAATAGACTTCTATAAAAATAAATTATAAGTAACAAAGAAATAATATGGCAGATTATAGAATTAGCATATAAATATCTTGTTCTGTATGCTATGCAAATAATAAGAGAAAAAGGATTCAAGAAAATAATCCTATTTATAATTGCATCAAAAAGAATTAAATACTTTGAAAGAGGGTATTTAACCAAGGAGGTAAAAGATATATATACTACTGCTCAGATAAAAGAAGATATAAGAAGATTTAAGAAACAGCATTCCATGCTCGTGGATTAGAAGACTTAAAATCATTATATTACCTAAGCAATACACAAATTCAATACAATCATTATGAAAATCCCAATGGCAATTTTCACAGAAATATAACAAAAAAATCATAAAATATTATTGGAACAAAAGACCTTATATAGTAAAAACACTCCTAAGAGAAAAGAGAATATGGGCTTAAAACTACAGTGTAAAGTGAAAGTAGTTAAAATACCTTGATGCGGAAATACAAACATGGGAACAGAGTTAAGATCCAATAAATATGGACATACAAACAACTAACCTATGACAAAGGGGCCAAAAATTACAATGAAGCAAGAACAGTATCTTCAATAAATGATGTTGGAAAAATGGACAACCACAATGCAAAAGAATGAACATAGACCACTGTCTGACACCATACGCAAAAATTAACTCAAAATGGATTACGATTTGGAAAAAAAAAATCTAAACCATAAAATATATAAAAGAAAATATGTTATAATCTAAATACAGATATGTTTGGAGACTTGACTACAGTGACAAGATAAGCAAAAGCAAAAATAAACAAATGGAATTATAGTAAACTAAAAGCTTCTGTACAGTAAAAGAAACCATTATTATAATGAAAAGAATCCTACTGAATGGAAGAAATACTTTTATAGTGGAGTTAATATCCAAAGTACACCAAAAAGTCATAAAAAGACAGAAAAAACAGCTCATTTTTAAAAATGGACATAAGCTCTAAATAGGCACTCCTCCAAAGAAGACATAAAGGTGGTCAATAGCACATGAAAATATGTCCATCATCTCTTATTTTTAGGAAAGTTCAAATCAAAGCGTGAGATATCACCTCATATAGTGAGTCTATTATCCAAATGTCAAGAAAAAAAAGATGTTTGAAAGGATATGGAGAGACAAGAAACTATTGCTGTCAATGCAAATTAGTGTAGCCATCAGGAACAGCGGTATAAACATTTTAAAAGTATATATATATATGTGTATATCTATATCTAGATATAGATATACACATAGCCTCTAGATATAGATATAGATATACACATAGCCTGAGCATAGTTGGGCTAGAGGTGGGAGTTGAGGCACTTTCAGATGGCTTCAGGCCCTTGAAGAACTCAGCACAACCCCACCACAGCCATTGGCCATTGGCAGGGGTGGGGGTATAGGGTGAGTTCTATGCCAACAGGGTATCAGGGTCTCAGGGACTTGGGACTGGGCACCTCTGCCAGGGTGTGGTCTAGTTGGCGGGGGGGGGGGTTCCCCTCTGGTTTACTCCAATCTCAATCAAGACCTGAACTAGAAATAGAAAATCAGTCTCTCCAACTCAGATATAATGGGGAATGGAAAGGAAGTAATAACAGTCCTGGATACACCCACCACCTACGTAGGACCCTTGGTGTGGTAGGAACCACTGAGAAATTAATGTGAGACCAGTGATTGTGGCGACCTGTCACAGATTTTTACCTGCATCATCTTGGGAGCTGGAGAACCAAACCCCTTGTTCACATTTTGTTTGCAAGTGAGGCTCCCTCCTTTACCAATCAATGAGGGAATAAAGCCATAATAAAGGGATGTGGCTGTGGCCAAATGGCAGAACTGCTAACATGAGAGGAGAGGAGCAGAGCAAGACTAACCACTTGGGGAAGTCTGTCCCCAGCAAGGAATGCCTCCACTATCAGTGGCTGGAAGTTGGGTTCCCAAACCAAGATATCAGAACTATACTGCACACAAGCAGCACCACATGACAGACACCAGAAAAGATCCTGGAGAGCTGCATCATGCTTTTGTCACACAAGTTCCTGGCATGCTCAGCCTGACTATCTGCCTCAGTTACTCCCGGAGATCTGAGCATCCTTGTCTGTTGTCCATGACTGCAAGTTCATGCCCAGAAAAAAAAGGACATTGTTCCAGAAAAAGAAAGGACCAGTAGGCCAAACATGGACCAGTGACTTGAAGTGTGAGGAGTTGGAGTGACCTGAGGAGGGAAGGGGGAAAAGAGGCTTAGGTGGGGCATAAGAAGTACAATATGGAAGGGAGGGCAAACCTAAGGGGAACAACAACCATACAAATGTGACCAATATTGTATGAAAATTACAAAATAAAAAATTTAAAACTATATATATATATATATTCCATATCATCCTGTTAACCCACCTTGTGTATTTGTCCAAAAAATACAAAGAACAATAATTTGAAGAGGTAGGTACAATCCCATGTTTACTATAGCCCTATTTACAATAGTTAAGAGCTGAAAACAAGATAAGTGCCCTTTAATTGACAAGTGAATAAAGAAGATATGGTATAACACAATGGAGTCCTGTTCAGTTGTTTTTTCAAAAGATGAAATCCTGCCATCCAGAACATGGATGACCTAGAGGAGATTGTGAGTGAAATAGCTAAATAGGAAAAGAAAAAAAATCTATACAATTTCATTCATATGTGACATATAGAGAAAACAAACAAACAGATGAAAACAATAAAACAAACTTTTGAACTATAAGACAAATTAATGGTTAGGAAGAATGGAATATAGGGAGTGGGTAAATTAGAAAAAAGGGAATGGTAATGACAATGGCTAGAGAAAAGAAACAGACAACCTACAAAGGAAAATCCATTAGACTGACCTCAGATTTTTCTGAAGAAACACTCCAGGCAAGGAGCGAATGGAGCCACATCTACAAAAAACTCCAAGAAAAAAGGTGCCAGCCAAGAATACTCTACCCTGCAAAGCTATCCTTCTTCTATGAAGGAAAAATTAGAACCTTCTCTGACAAGCAAAGTCTCCAGAAATTTGCTACCACTAAACCCCCACTCCAAGAAATTTTGCAGGAGGCCCCAAGACCAAAACCATAAGATCAAA
>PVHY01008737.1:0-60001 GCA_004024945.1 Uropsilus gracilis
GAGGGAGGGAGGGAGAGAGAGAGAGAGAGGAGAAGAGAGAAGAGAGAAGAGAGAAGAGAGAGAGAAAGAGAATGAGAGAATCTAAGAACTATCCTGGAAAGAATGAATCTGTCCTATTTGACTGTTTCTATGGAGAACACTGACTAATGTAAAAAGCTTTCCTGAGAAGAGTATTGAACTAAAATCTGAAAGCAGGAAAAAATAGAAATAATTGTTATATCTTTGAAGGGAATGAGCAAGAATGCAAATTCAAGGAGATACTTTTTTCATTGAAATTCTTCCATTAACATGATTGCAAGGCATTAAGCAATTGTTCTTTCTCACTTGATCAGCTGGCCCTGCTCCTGGTCCAGGTTCACTAATATGGTAATTGTGTCAGAAGTTCCATTGTAGTGCATGCTGACTTAAAAGGTAAATATGATGCATAAGACATGTCAGACAAGTTTGATGTTACTTAAACCCACCTAACCCCTAATCTGCCTCCTTTGTAATGAAGATGGGAAAAGTATTCGTGGACACTAGTGCAAAGAATATTCATTATTTTAGAGAAGCTAATTTCTTTATAAAAATAACCAAAATCTAATCACAATTTGATTATTTTATTTTCAATTTTTTTCTATGTCAGATTATTCAATTTTACATGAAAATAAAAACTTTGATTTAGAAATCACTTATGTGTTACTTGCTTGGTGTTAACAGGGATTATATACTTTCTAAATTACCATGACATAAGACTACATTGTTGGTATATTAGTCACATTTGTGTATTTAACTTTAGGTGTGTATATTAATACATCATGAAAGATATAACCCATATAGTTGTTCTTTAATATGTTGTGTCACTTTGCTTTTATTTAGCCTTTAATTAGAACTAGTCTGTAATTAGTCTGTAATCTTTCAAAAATTAGAAAACATCAGTAAGTGAAAAGAAGGATATGAAAACAATTTTAATATAATAACTGCAGCATATGGTTTGATATATATGTTTTCAAGTTTTTTTGTATATCTGAATACTTATTTAAATAAAAAAAAAATTAGGAAGGTTGAATTCCACCCCAGAAAAGAAACATCCTCTTCTACTCATGCACACGAACACATGGTTATTTATATAAATAAATACCATACTAGCATCTAATATATGACCAATAATGCATCTGCTCTTGTGTATGTAGAAAAGAACAAAGCAATGATGAGCTCAAAATACCAACACTTAAGAAAGTGAAAAGTATGTCTTCAAAATTGTGGTGGAGATAACTCTTGACTGATAATGTTGGATGGAAACTGAAAATGAACTAAGTGTTTAGTAAGTTTAGACAAAAGAAATTCAGATAGTACTGTGACTTTAGACTGATTTTTCAGTTCTAAAATAGACTTTGGATGCCCAGATTTCTATAAGCAGGAAGTAGAGTGGAAAACTTGTTCAGTTCTCAGAAGAAAATATTTACTAAAAGCTACCACAGATGTGATTAATAACAAAATATAACCTCTAGAAGGCAAAGCTCAGAGTAATGAAGTGAAAACCGGATTAAATCCCTGGAAAGGAAATGGTGTTTTATCAATGAGTATACCCAGTTCTCCAGAAAAGGAGTCTCTTGCAGTATCTATCTCATCAGATTTAAAGTAACTATGGAGCATTAATAATGCATAATATTTTCCTTTTTAGTGTGTGCTTTCCCCCCTCTTCCCCTCCCTTCCCATGGGGTTTTTTGATGTTATTCTCAGCTGCTTCTGGGATAGGCTATTTTTTGTTAAAGGATGTTCTTGTCTTTTTCCTTGTTTTATTTTTGTATACCATAGAATTCTCTTTAAAATACTTTTTAAATAATATAATACAGACACTTTGAAATGCAAATACCCTTTTCATGATTTTTTATTGCTCTTATTTGAGCTTCTTAGAACTAACTCCTTAATGCCTTTATTCTTCACTCTATATGGAGATGTGGACACTGAAGTCTTTATTAAGTAAACTAATGTCAGTTAATAATTAGGCAGCTTTCTTTTAATGCCTGAAGCCAATAAGTATCCCAGACTTTAATCAGTATTTTTGTTTGAATGTTGAGTCTCACCTTTAATTTTCAGGAAGTCTGTCAACTTCTTTAGCCTTCCCATCATCCTTACACTGAGTATCAAGATCAGTAGAATGTGGAGGCATGAAACATGGCAGGCACCTAGCATTATCTACACGTGCTTTTATATTCCCAGAATTTTGAACATCATATTGACATTGTATCTCATTTTCTATTTAGATTTTTGGTTAACCTTTTTGTCCCCAACTGTTGTCTATTGCTACCTCAGCCAAGATAGCTAACAATGACCACTACCTATTGTTGTTACATATTACCATGGAACAACTGTTGACAATGGCAAGTTCTATGTCAGGTCACACAAGACAAGTCTTAGTTCTGAAGATCTTTCAACAAATAACTAGATAGTTCATATAAGGAATATGCTCTAGGAGAATAAAGGAGTTCCAGTCCTGTCCTACCTCTTTTAAGGCAGCCATGCTGTTATTTTTCACAGTGAGCATAGGTTAATAATTTTCAAATACTACCATGGAGATTGATTGGTAGTGAATATGGGTTCAAGTCAATTGGCACAAAATTCATTGACTGTGATTCTTCCATTTGTCTGGAATTAATGTATCCTGGATTTTTGCAAGTCTTGAATTTCTTGGTTATTGCAAAAGTTGATTGATGGAGATTTTCAAGGTTCTTTTCATGACATTTTGCCTATTCCACAAATCTTCCTTTCAAATATTGAAATTGCATATATATTAATTAGATACAAATTGATTTATTGACGTATATTATTTTGCATTCACTTTTATTAGTCTGATTAATTACAAATTAACTTATTTAAATAGACTATTTTAAAATCATTTAGAACACATATACGTATATATATGAGGTAAAGAAAGGCAATAGAAGTTAGAGGCATGATAAAGAATTAATAAAGCATGTGTGGAAGCATGAATTTTTTTATAAGCAGATGTGATATTGGAGTTGGGTGTGGTAGAATTTAACTATTTCTTATGCTATGTTATATAATATTGCTAGTGATTATTTTTTTCTTTTTTTTTACTCTGAAATGGACTAAGTTTAGAATTTTACTTTACATTATGTTTTGATTCTATGTTCTCTATTTTATTAAAAAGTGAAGAGATTGGAAGTCACCTGAAACTAAAATGTTAGCCTTTATAAGCTATCTGAAAAACTTAAGTATGGGTGACTAAACTTGAGTAAACTTTAAATATAAGTTGCCTATTTAAGCATTCATAGGAAAAATTTTGATATGAATATTAAAATTTGTAGCAACATTATTTGCATTATAGTACATTTCTGAGTAAAGTATTTGACAGCATATATTAATACTAACCTAATATGAATTTTGAGTTAGAACTTTAATTCTTTTGATAAAGAAGATAATTATCCTTACTAATGTAATTCATTAAAGAACAGAGTAAATAAAACACTGGAAGTTTTCTAATTTTCATAGTGAGACATGAATTTAAAATTTTAGGTAATATAATTTTTAAAAAATTCTTTTGGGAAATATTTTGGAGGAACAACTTGAATTCTTTGAAAGGTTTGAATATAGTTCCTTTTTGTTCCTATCTAAAACACCATAGTACATAATTTATGTACTATGATAATAGTAATTATACAAGGATATGTAACAACAGAATTGTATCTTGTTGAAATCTCACTTTACTGTGTTCAGAAATTGTGCTCAGAAATTGTTTTTTACTGTGTTCAGAAATTGTTTCCTAATTTACTTTTTTGTGCTAATAATGCAAAAAAAATCTTTTAGATAACTCAGTTTCTTCTTAAATTTTGGAGAATAAATATTCTTTTAAACAACTCATGGTGGTAGGTACTAGCATATTTTGTGCACCTACTACATGATATCACTGTTTGTTTCCTGTTTTTCAATGTAAAAGTCTTCAAGGAGTGTTTAATATGCTATTTTATATATTATTCTCAGATCTAAACTCTCCTTCATTCATATGCCACTTTATATATCAAAAAATCATGCCTACTAACTACTTTAGGAACTGTCAATTTGGTCTTTTTTTTTTTTTTCAGCTGTAAACACAGGCTGTAGAGAACTTAGGTATTTGAAGCAATTATGAAACGTATTTTAGTGGTTACATATTCCCTTCCTTTTCTGCTTGACCTTTATGAAACTTCTTTCTCTCATTCTGTTGTCCTCTCTCTTTTTTCCCTCTCTTTCCCTCCTTCTCTCCCTTCCTCCTTTCCTTCATTCTCCCTTCCTCCTTTTATCACTCTGCCTTCCATGTGTGTGTGTGTGTGTGTGTGTTGTATGTGTGTGTGTGTGTGTGTTGTATATATGCAAGACAACATTCACTCCAATTTTCACCCTTCTATATTCTTTCATGACCCAGCAGGGTAGGTAAGATTTTTTTCCCCACATTATATCAAAAAGTACAAAATGAGGTAGCAAACCAAAAATGTCTCCAGAATTTCAGAATCTGATCTTAAGAGAATTTCTCTCCCGAAGCACTAGAAAAGAGAGAGCGATTGAAAGCAGATCACTTTCTCTTTCCACTTTAATCTTGGTCAACTTTAAATACACACAGAGCTTAAGTTTAAACACCCAGTGTCTCCATCCAATTAGTATTTCTGTGAGAGAGCTTTGTCAGATGTCTCAAAGTCCCTTTATGATGATCTTAGGGTTATCTAAAAATCCAAAAGATTCTGATGTTGTGGTTTTTCAGGAAGTAATGAAAAGTGTCTCTGTACTGATTGGAATGTGTGCACAGAAAGGGGAGCGGGTTAAGCACTTGGGGGCCAGAGCAAAGGATGAGATTACCTGAATTCTGCTTCTCTCCAGTGGCAACAAGGGCAGTTGTTCTTAACAGAGCTCACAAAATAGATTACAGAATAAGAACATAGCTTTAAAAATTATTACAAAGGTCTATCTAAGTCCCATCATGTTGGAACCACTTTTTCTCAGATATTTAGTCTAAAAGATAAACTTTACTTTAGTCTAAAAGATAAACTTTCCATAAGAAATTGCATTTAATTATATTTAGAGAATATTAATGCTTATCATACATTTTTTTTATATACACCACCATAGTTTGCATTTTTGTTTTGTATTTTGCACTTACAAGAATCATTTTTTGTAAACATTTTTCAAAATTTGGAGAAGAAACAAAACAATTATCCACCTTAATAGAAATAATGTAGACAATTTGGTATGTTTTGTAGATGCTTGGGAAGATACTTTATTTCAAACAAAAATATATATATGCATAGATATATATTATTTATCAGACTTACCTACAATGCAAAATAATATTCCAAGATAAAATCAGCAGAAACAGTTGTTTTTTTTTCACCCTCTCTCCCGGTTACCCACTTGGAGTACTTATCTATTTCTCTTCTGAAATTTACCTTTGACTAAATCCTGTATTCAATGGATGATGATTTCCATTGAATGATTTACATTCTTCCAATGGTGCAGGAAGAAGTGTGCTTAGACTAAGATTTGATGGGTCATATTTTTGAAGATATTGTTTCCAGGCATGATAGTAAATAAGCAATGTTAGCAAATATGACTTGAGAAATTTAAGGAGACTGGTGACTCAAATTCTGCTGGAGAAAATAAGGATAATTATTCAACTCTGGCAAGAAGCTAGCTAAAGACTGGCCAAAAGTCAACAAAATCTAGAATAGATCAGAGGAAGAAGACACTGAATGTGTGATGACCTTGACATGATCTATAGCTGTATTAACTGTAGTTTATTTCATAAGCTACCCTAAGATTATTGAGAATATTTCAATTCCCCTATTTTGAAGGGAGTTGGTGATGGACTGGAAATTATGGAGGTCATGTGTAGCCTGTAACAGCACCTCTTCTGTTTCATGTCAGTCAAGCTCAGCCTCATTGTCCTCTTATTCTCATCACCTCTGTAAAAATCAATTTGGGTGCTATAGGGCTTTGCTCAACTTCATATAGCTTTTACTTATCTGCCTCTTACCTCAGCTGTGATTTTCATTTCCCAGTATAGGCCTGTTGACTATGCAGTAGAAGACACTGTGAGCAGTAACTTGTTGCTCATACATGTACTACTAATAAGTTGCAGAACTCATGCCCTGCAAATGAAGTCTTTGGTTAACTGGAGAAGTAATCCCCAAGAGAGATAATCTAAGATGCATTTTATATGGCCCTGTAGCACTTGGTCAATAAGACAAATGTAATAAGATAAATTTATATTCCATGTTACAATTCCCCATTGCTCTTTCCTGATTCATAGATCAAATAACCACACAATTTTTGCACAAACCAGGGAAAACAGGATATCACAGAGTGAAAGCAGAAAAGTATGAAAACTGGTTGGATATTTTATATATCTTCAATGTTGTAAGATAAAAAGTAAAACTGGTGTTATAAATATGTATTTTTGTGTAGTGATTATTTTGAAAAATCATAGTGGGATGTGTTTATGAAAGAATGGAACAGACAGAATGGAGAAAGCAAGTACTGACAATATATTTTAAAATTTTGTTACAACGTTCCTGTTTTTATTTTTTTTGTTCCATATCCCTCATTTCTGCCAGAATGCCATCATGTCAGAGTCTCACTCCTTTAATAGCATATTGACATGATCTACTTTTATCTTTGCTATTATTAAATCTGATGAAGCATCTATTTCTTCTTTTCTTGCTTATAATTTCTCCTTAAGTTCTATGTTTCTCCTGTATTATAGATATTTTATTTTCTTTTATTTTCCGTTTTAGATATGAAATATTTATCCTATTTATTCTCTCCTAATTGGATCGCATTATATACCAACATAACTCACCTGTTAATTTTATTATCCCTTTTCTGTATCACTGAATAACTTTTTATGTATTTAAATCTCAGAAGTTGTTATGAACTGGGTGTTTTATCATATGTATGTTTAGAAGGCCCAACACACAAAGTGATATTAAAGAATTGGGCTTTGGGAGACAATTGAATTTAGATTAGATCATAAGGTTGAGTCAGTCATGACAAAATTAGTGCCTTTATAAAAAATGAAGAGAGATCTTTCACTCTCTTTATTCACAAAGAGGAAAGGTTGTATCTTCATACAGTGGGAAGGTATAGTCTACAAACCTGGAAGCAAGTTCTCAGTTGGGATTGAACCTTTTGACTCCTTAAATCTTGACTTCTCAGCCTCCAAAACTGTGGGTATATTTCTATTATTAAGCCACTTATAATTTGACATTTTGCTATAGCAGGCAGACTAAGTCAGAAATTTATTTCTGGAATATCTGAATTTTTCTTAACTAGTAAATTTGTCTCATTAAGATAAAACTGGCCACACACACATAAATATATATATGCAAAAATTGTATTAATCACAATGAAGTTTATTTTCCTTTAATATGTAGTTCTATACATAATCTGCTTCAGTGTGGGAGATAGTCTGTTATTTCAGTATTATATCTCTCCTTTCACTGCAAAATCTTAAGTTTGTTGTCATGTCAGGTATGCATGCTTGATGTTTCTCTATTTAAAAGTAATCTGGGTTTCTATTACTCTCTGGCATTCATGATGTCAAAATGAGGGTATGCTGATAACACTGGATTCATAGTAAACAGTGAAGGCAGGATGAAAGGTTCTGCTATCATTGGACCAATTGTAAATAAATGTGAAGACTTATGGCCCAGGATTGCAATTAATATGTTGCCTGATTATTATATGTAATTGTAATAAAATAATTATTTGCCCCACCCAACCAAAAAAAATCTATCAATGACATTTTCATACTGTTCTCATAAAAATATGATCATGCAATTCTTTATAAAATGTTTTATTTTACTGATATTTATGGTTTGAGTTAAATGATCTGCATTAAATTTATTGTCACTAAAATTCATGTTACATTTGTTTCTTTTTTTCAATTCTAGGTTTTTTTAAGTAATTTTTTTACCAGTTTTCTAAATATTTTCCTGCAGTCTGTCTCACCAGGTTTATCTAAATTCCGTTGTGTGCTGTCTTCTTTAGAACAAAAAAAATTATAAAATGGAATTGTGACACAACTACTCTCCTGCAAGGAGAATCCAAACTGCTAGCTATGGCATGGAATGCCCTAGTGATATGCCCTGACTATGTCTCCAGTGCAAGCAGGTAGGTTCTTTAACAGATCTAGCAGTAAAAGTAAAACAAATTTTGGAACCCTTGGTGGACTTTTCAGGATTTAATGCTCTCTCAGGGAACAAAATACACAGGCACACTAGGTAGAGAGAGTGGTCAATTGTATGGCAAGCAGGCAAGCAGGCTGACCAAGCAACAGGGGCAGTGTGACCCCCAGCCCCTCAGTAATTGTCATACTCTTTCACTCAGTTCTCTTTCCACCATCACTCCTCTTCTCTCTTCTCACCCTCCCAAAGGTGATGCCATTCATTTATCCTCTACTTCTAGACCCAGGTGAGCCCATTCACACATGCTCACACTCACAATGACCTAGGCATGTATAACCATGGGGAGGATGCAATACCACAGGTGCTGATATAGAGGTTAATGGAGAAAAAAAGCAGGACCAACTCATTTTTCCTATATATATTAATTAGCTCATATGTTCACATCTAATTCCAAAATTAACCTAAATTCTATCCTTTGACTATGTGGTTATTTTTCTTATAAAGCTCCCATTAACCTAGATGATTTATCACACTTGCTAATTAGTTTTGTAGCTTATAGTGAATTCTCTTGGGCTCTGCGGGTTTATAAGCAAATCTTCTGCAAACAGTGATTATTTTGCTTCCAAATTTTCAGTAGGTTTACTTCTTAAGTCTATTTTAATTCTTCATGCATTAAAAGAAAAAAAAACTAACAAAAAGAATGCCAAGTAGTAATAATATTGATTTTTCTATTATTATCATTTGGAATTTATCTAGAAGTTTGTGCCTATTTTTTTAATTACCTGTGAAGAAGAAAGAGTAGGAGGAAGAAGAGGAGAATGAGTAGATGAACAACAGAAAAAGCAACTAAATTTAAATGGTAATCATATTTTAAAGGTGGTTTTGGGGAGGGGATTCTACATAGAGTACCAATTCATCTGTTTATAATGATAGTTTTTTCTTTCCCTATTTCTTTCTCTTGCCTTATTGCCCTGGTTAGAACTTTCAGTACTATGCTGAAAAGCAATGATGAGAGTGGGCATCCATGCCTGGTTCCAGATCTTAATTGAAATGGTTTTAGTTTTTCCCATTAAGAATGAAGTTTGCTGTGGATTTATCATATGTGGCTTTTATTATGTTGAACTATATTCCTTTTATTCATATTTTTTCAAAGGTTTTCATCATGAATGAGTGTTGAATTTTATTATTGAAATGCTTTTTTCTGCATCTATTGATATATTCATATAGTTTTTGTTTTTCTGTTTGTTGATGTGGAGGATTATGTTGATTGATTTTTCAGATGTTGAGCCATTTCTGTGCCCCTAGGATGAACCCTACTTGGTCATGATGGATAATCCTTTTAATGCACTGTTGGATTCTGTTTCCCAGAATTTTTTTTAGAATTTTTGCATCTGTGTTCATTAGAGAGATTGGTCTATAGTTTTCTTTGTTTGTGCTGTCTCTGTTTGGTGTTGGAATTAGTGTAATGTTTCAAATAATAAAGCAGTTCAGTAAAGTAGCTGGCTATAAAATCAGTACGCAGAAATCAGTGGCCTTTTCATATGCAAAAACTCAGAAGGAAAAGAAATAAAAAAAAAACTCCATTCACTATTACACAACTGAAAGTGAAATACTTGGGAATAAAACTATCAAAAGACATGATGAATCTATACAAAGAAAATTACAAAACATTGCTAAAAGAAATAGAAGAAGACTTTAAAAAAATGGAAAGATATTCCCTGCTCATGGATTGGAAGAATCAACATCATCAAAATGACTAGTCTAAGAAAAGCTACCTACACATTCAATGCAATCCCAATAAAAACCTCAAGGGCATTTTTTTTAAAGACATAGAACAGAAATCACTGAAATTCATCTGGAATAATAAAAGACCTTGAATATCAAAGACCAAAAAGAGAGAGAATGGTGTTTGAGTTATACTTCAAAGCCATAATAGTTAAAACAGCATGGCACTGGTACAAAAACAGACAGGCCAATGGATAAGAATCAAGTGCCCAGAAATAAAACTACAGATATATGGGCAACTAATCTTTGACAAAGAGGTAAAATATTCATTGGAGCAAGGACCACCTTTTCAATAAATGGTGCTGGGAAAACTGGACCAAGACATGCCAAAAAAAAAAAAAAAATGGACCAGGATAGCCCCACACAACTTGTACAAAAACCAACTCAAAATGGATAAAAGACTTGAATGTAAGACCTGAAACCATAAAATACATAGAGGAAAATCTGTGGAAAACTCTCCATGAATTACATTTCAGAAATCCACTTCTGGACACATCTACAGCTGGCAAAAAAAATAAAGGAAAACATAAGCAGCGGGACTACATCAAACTAAAAAGCTTCTGTACAGGAAAAGAGACACTAAACAAAACAAGAAACTCAATCAACTGGGAGAAAATTTTTGCCCTCCATAGAAGTGATAAGGGTCTGGTAACAAAGATCCACAAAGAACTCACACAACTTAACAAAAACAAAGCAAAAACCCACTTAAAAATGGGGAGATCTAAAAAGACGTGTCTCTAAAGAGGAAATACAGATGACCAATAGGCATATGAAAAAAATGCTCCATATCATTAACAATCAGGAAAATGCAAATTAAAACCACCTGAGATACCATCTTACACCAATAAGAATGGCCCATAAAAATAAAAATAAAATTAAAAAAAGGGCAACAAGTGGTGGCGCAGATCTAGAGAAAAAGGAACACTTTTACACTACTGGTGAGAGTGCAAAATGGTACAGTCACTATGGAAAGCTGAGTGGAACACCCTCAAACAATTGAAAGTAGAACTACCTTTCAACCCAGCAGTGCCACAACTGGGGATAGCCAAAGGATACAAAAACAATAATCCGTAAGAACACCTGTAAGTGCATATTTATTGCTACACTATTAACTATAGCCAGAATATGGAAATAACCCAAATGCCCCTAAGCAGAAAATGGTTGAAAAAGAAGGGATATATTTACGTAACGGAATATTATGCATGAATCAAAGAGGAAAACCTTTTGTCATTTGCAGCAACATGGATGGAGCTAGAAAGAATCATGTTAGCAGAAATAAACCATAAAGAAAAAGAGAAATATGGGTGTTCTTGCTTATATGAGGGATCTAGGAAAAATAAACAAATGGACAAGAAAAATATAAAACTGCCAAAAAATAGAACTGAAATAATAGTGTGAGAGAAGATGAGGAGGGAGAAAATGCGGGAGGGGAAATGCACAGAATATTGAGATTGCGGAGATATTTCACAGGTGATAAGTTGATGGGCGGACCTCATGGTAGGCAATGATGTTTATATGTGTGTATGTGTGTGTGTGTGTGTGTGTGTGTGCGTGCAATTAATTTTTAAAAATCTAAAAAAAAGTTGAAGTTTAGCACTTCAGGTGTTAGAAATAATGATAATGTTGATAATACCAAGACAGACCAATCTGAAAACCATTCAAAGATTATAAATTAGTTGGTTAAAAAAATATTGCTTTATTGTCAATAATTTATCTTTTGTGTTGAATGCATTGTCCTTTAGCAATTTATCTCTCTCTCTCTCTCTCTCTCTATATATATATATATATATATATATATATATCTTTTCTTGCATCTAATTGGTTTTAACACTTTCATTTATACTTTGCCCAGATTACCAAATCTCAGTTACTGTTCTCTAAATCACCATGCAGTTCCTTTTAGAAATCTAAATTTGAAGAATGGAGGACAGTTAAGCAGAACTAAAATAAATCAATTTTATGAAATGATTTATCATCATTAAATCTCAGATCATACATTGCTTATGCTCCTATTTTGTATTACTTTTCATTGTGATTGCTAGTTCGTTGGACAATAAGTACCATATGTTAAAATTACAGGTTTGGTGTGACCTACTCTTTTTCTGTCATCTAATCATCTTATATGATATCTTTCATCATCAAAAATTTGCTGTCAAGAATATATCTTTGTTAGATTTTTTAATCTTTCTATTTGCATTTCAAATTTTGTAAAAGGGGATGAGAATAATATAGAGCTTAGGTGTTGGGCAGTTTTATAGCAAAGGAGGTTGTATTTTGTATTCTTCAAATTCATACTCTGAATCATTAACACACACCCCTTCCCATGCGAAAGTGTTAGGAAGTAGGACATTTGGAAAACAATTCTCTTTAGAAGAGTTCATGAGCATGAATACATCATGATAGGCTTAAACTCTTGTAAGAAAAAAAAGAAATAGCAGGCTTCTTCTCTGGTTTTTGTGTTATCTCCAGGCCAGAAAGAGGATCTTTTTAAAGAACCTTACCATGCTGGCAACCTGATTTTGGACGTTTTAGTTCCAGAACTTTGAGAGATAAATTCTTGCTAAGCCACTCAGTCTGTAGTTTTTGACAGGCTGAGCTAAAATGGAGTATATATAGGAAAGATGACTCTGAGTGAAAAAAGAGATTCTTGTGAGATTATTGTGATGAACATTTTAAAGCATATATAGTTAACTTAATACTACCCTGCTTTTTAAATTTTATCATGTATTGGAAGTTCTAAAATATGTCAACGGAAATACTTAAGAATACTCACTCTTATCTGAGTGTACAAATCTTGTCCATATCTCTACCTCATCCAACTTTTAGTAGTTCGCTGATTTCAGGGAACATTTCATTATGTAGTATTTGTGAAATTCCTAGCATACAATTTGACCCTGTTTGTATGCAATTTTATAAAGTACAGTTGTATCTATATTGTTTATTGTAGCATCTTTATTTATATTGACAGTAATATATAAAAGTTCAAAAGTTTGTAACACAAACAAAGGCAATGATTTTCTGATTGGGGATGAGTTAAGAGGTTATTTTTGTATACAGTCTTGTCAAGGAACTGGATTCATGAATGTCACTCACAAGTAGAGGATATATGAAACACATAGTTTCTTGTCAGGTTGGCCAGTTGCAGTTATGATTGCTGCTATCCTTTTACTGCCCTGGGGCACTGCCTCAGACTAGCCAGTTTTTTTATATATCATCCTTGAGACAAGTAATTACAGAAACCTAGTAAGGGTCATGGGGATTCAAGATTGTAGTTTTTCAGCACAATCACTGAGTTTTTTAGTGCTAGAACCCCTAACTAGTAGGTGCCTGGACAAGTAATTATGGGAAGGGGATAGTACCTTTTTTGCCATATTTTCATTTTTAACCATCGCAAGCAATCATACAGCTCTCCCACTAATAGTCCAAATATCAAGAGTGCTCTACTTTAATGAACCAGGAAGGTAAAGAGGATTAATGAACATGATGATTATCTCAGCATATGCTGGGATGATAAGATCCTCCCACTGAGCTCTTCAAGCATCTGAGTTGAATACATAGTAAGACTTCAAAGAAAAAAGTCACTGCATATTTGAGCTGGAACAAGAGACAATCATTGCCTAAAAACAACTAGACTTGTATATAAGGACAAGGAATGGGCCTAGGGCAGATGACAAATTATCTGTTTTCATTTTATGTGGCCAGTCATGGATCTTCTACTGGTGTAAATCTCTTGCTTCCTTCTGATCTTAAAGCTGTTCTTTATAAAACTAAGGTCCTTTTCATCTTTGACTTAAGTTTCATAAATTGTGGTTACTTGAAAACAAAGACAAAAGAGAAAATAATTTGAATTGGTCACACAGAGAAAAAGTAGTATGTAAAAATTCCTATCTTCTCTACAATAAATGCAGGACAAATTCAGAAATCATTACCCAGGTATTTCCAAATATTCTGTTCACTCACCAAAGCTGTCTAGTCCAGAAAATTGATTAAAATAATTTTTTATTTATATTGCCTAACTGTACATTTATAAGTCATTAAAAACAGGTAGTGTAAAACAGTGGCCACATTGTCTCAGGTTTAGACCTTATTAGGCTAAGATAGAGAAGAAACTACAATAGCGTGATGTCAATAAGGGTAGAATGCAAATGATTTCTTAGGTAGAAGGAATATTTAAAATTATTTTCATAATTAGATTTCTCAATGCTCTTTACATATATATACAAGTACTAGTTAGCCCAGGTATTTAATCTTTGTTCTTTTTCATGGTATTTTTACTAGGGGTTGGAGTATCTAAGCATTGGTCTTACACCTATTTCCTTTCTTTAGAGTGCATGCTGACACATCGTATATATGTAAATGCCCAATTTCTTTATTATGGTAAAACAAGCTCAATGAATATACTTGCATTTATAATTTCTTAAATTTTCTATTTCCTATTCATTTTCTTGGATGATTTGTTTTCCTTTATTTATTAAAAATGAGCAAATGTTTTAAGAAATGTGGGTTGTATTCTTTTACTTTTTTACTTCTAGGTTTTATGTTCGATGAATAATTTAAAGATATTATCAAAATGTAATCATCATCAATAAAGTATATTTTAATTGTGCTTAGTTTTGCCTAAAAGTAATTGTGACATTAAATATAGCCAGGTAAATTATGACAAGCCATTATGAATTTTAGTATTTTCCTGATTAGATACTTGCTATGGCCTTGGCAAAATAATTTATAACTTATCCTATATTATGTGGTCAGTACTCAATTTTCTCTACTATAAAGAGAGATTGTGATTTTTAATTTATTTCCTTCATCAGGTCTTTTCAAATCAGAATATTAATTCTCATTTTTTACCTTTAGATACATTCTGTTACTACTACTACTACTTCCACACTGCCCTAATTTATTTCTGTAACTAAGTACATTCTCAATTTTGCAACTTTTACTTGTAATTTTTAAGCAATACTATTTTTAATCAATACAATTTTTTCTCTAGTTGTAGAAATTTCTCATTTTAATAAATACCATATATTTTTTATATGCTTAAATATAAAATAAAATTTTGGCCTTACTTTTAGTCATTTTAAAATAATGTTTTAATTGACATGACATTGCATTATAACATCATGTAAATTTCAGGTGCATCATTTTAAGTTTGTGCTTACTACATTAATGTTACCACAAAAAGTTCAATTTTATCATTTGTGAAAATTACAATTCATGCAACCTTTTAGCAGCCCATTCTTTTTATAGGCAGAATAACTAATGGTTAGAACATTCATGAAAAGGAGAAAAACTCAAATTTCCACTTGTATAGTATAGGTGTTGATAGCAAAATTCTTTATAAATATGAATTTATTAACTGGGAAAATCAATAGATATTTTTGATAAATAACTGGCTAATAGGAGGTTTAAATTCTATGCTCTTCAAAAATTAATGCAATAAATTTCCCCTTTTGATGTTCTTTGACGTTTTGCAAATTAAATGGAACCTTAAATAGTATCCTCTTCAGTACAAGCCTAGATGGAATCCTTTGTGACTACTTTATTAACTTCTGTCAGAGCACTCAAATTATGATCCCACAAGACAACTGCTCATTTGACACATAATGATTATTGTTACTATATTTAAAATACGTAGCTTTTTAAATTTTGTTACATGGAATGGTGAATAAGCACATAAAATGAAATTTTAGAGATTTAAAATGGTGAAAGAATTAAGTTTATTATTATGTTATCCTTTTATCAAAATTGTGTAACCTCCACTTTAATTTAAAGTGATACTTGTTGAAGTGCATATCATTCTATGATTCTGATATCAACAATTATAATAATAGTAATAATAGCAAAATATACAAAACATCACCATGTTTGCTATGTGCCAGGTAATTTTCTGAGTGACTTACTTACATTAACTACTTTAGCCTTAACAAAATCTTATGAAATAGGTACTATTGCTAGTCTATTGTAGATGTGGTAACTGAAAAGTGACTTCATTAAATATTTTCCAAAATCACAGGGCTGATGATCTCAAGATCACATACTGATCCTAACCAGTATGACATACCTCTTTTTACCCAACTTCTAAGAGAATACTCTAGGAAAGAAGTGCGAAGCAATTTGGGATTTTAAAAATACTGCAAATCTTTTAAATTTTAGAAATGAATATAGTTTTCAAAAAACAAGAGCACTTAGCCACATGAGGGAGATAACAAATATAAATAATAGTTTTCCACAGTGTTGTACTTTCCATATCTACAGCTTTATTTGTGCTGCTATCTATTCTTGTAAGAATCTATATGCTTCATGTATTCTATATTTTTTGTTTACTTCCCTCCTCCAGTAAGGTTTCATATATAACTGTAACTGGGGTCAAAAGGCTGTTAAATGGGTGGCATTTCCAGAGATGGGGCACAGGTGAAGAGAAGTAACAACAGATGAGGCATTCCCTGAGGACAAGAAAGAATCAGCGGGGTTGGAGACTCTGATAAGGGATATAAGGAGCTGGAGAAGAGATACAGGGAGTTTGGTCATTCTGGGTTTCAGCCATCCTGTTGGCCACCCTGGGAGTTTGACCAGTCATTCCAGGTTTGAGTGCTTGGGATTCAGTCATAAGTGAAGGCTATCAGAGCTCCCAGAGACAAGGAGAGCTGAAGGAACTAAAGAAAGCTGTGTAACTCCCAGAGGCAGGGAGAGGTGAACGTTATTAAAGACACCAATTTGGACTTTTGTTAAGGATACTTATTCCAGGAATGCAGTGGTGAGAGGATGCAACCTTCTGTGTTGGACTTTAACTGGGGTAAGAAAGCTGGCCACTTGGCTTCAGTGACTCTGTTTTCCCTTGTCTGTTAAATGAATTTTGTTATGGTTGTTCCCTGAACATGATTGATCTTGCAATTGTGTGCACAGGAGAAAAGAACTTAGATGGTGACTGTTTAACTATTGTGCACTATCTGGGTCGGGTTTTTAGTACACCAAATATCACCCTATGTCATATCAAGTTTAAATGAAGTCCCTTTGCTCCTCCAGTAGTGAACTCACTCTTTTCTTTATGTTCTCATAGGACCTGGTACTTATCTTCCTATTTAGGGTTTTGGGTTTATTGAGTGCCAGACACTATGATAAAGAATATCACAAATGAGAACTAGAATTAGTAGCAGCAGCAGTAGAATCAGTAGCATAAGCAGTAATACTAATAGAAAATTCATATAAAGACATATTTGTTACACTGGTAATTAATGATGGTGAATTAAACACATTTATTAGCCCCTATTTTCTCCAAAGTTCTTGCTAGGAGAAAAATAATTCTTCAAAAAAGGAATTGGTAGTGGCTATAATGATATTGATAAGTAAATTTGCAAATTAAACTGAATACAAAACCAGGAGAATTAATAAGTTTTGAAACTTTAACTAAATAGATGAATAATCTCTCCTTTAGAAATATCCAGAAAGATAAGTCTTATGATCCACGTGGAAAGAGCCAAGAAGGCTATGTGCACTCTAAGGTTTCACTAACAAATCTGTGAATTTCTTCTAAAATTATTTTCTTTCAATTACATTTTGTCTTGAAATTCTAACTACTCTACCTTAGCTGAATTGTCTTGCTCTAAACTTAAATATTAAATTGCTAATTAAACAAAGTTCAGTTAAACACTAATAGGAAATTTTTAGTAAACTATATTTTAATTTTCCATCTTTTTTAAAAACCATTTTGTTATTTCATATAATTTTTTTAAACAGAAAATTAATGTATTTCAAATATTCAAATATCACCCTATTCTATTAGGTATATATTATATAACATACATATATTAGCTATATGCACCTAATTCATCTTTTAACAATAGACATATCGATGATGACAATAGTATTGTTATTATTATAACAATATAATTAGATTAGCCCCAATAGTCTAAAGAAATTAAACACTGGAAAAGTATGAAAAAAAAATCACAAAAATATAGAAAAAACACAAGAATAAAGTTTAACATACATCTCTAAGTAATTCATAAAACAAATAGGTGAAAAATGAATATATAGACACTATCGAGTCAATTTTATGTATCTATTACACAATAGAAATAGCAAAATACTATATTTTTCTCACATGTGAATAGAACACAGACTAATAATAATGTTCTAAAACATAAAACAATATTAAATATATTTGAAGAAATCAAAGCCTTATAGAGCATATTCACTGACCATGATGACATATAATTAGCAATCAAAATAAGATGTTTAGAAATAGAAAATACTACTATTTCCAAAGGAACACAAGGGTCAAAGAGAAAAATCACATATGACATTAGAATATAAGTACCAAAAAATAAATCAGAATTCATGAACTGCAGCCAAAGTTGTCCTTAGTGGTAATTTTGTATATCAGAATTTCCTGCTGGTCTTCAACATACTGACATATATTTCTTATATTCTACTGCCTGCACCTACTTCTCCTCTGTAATTTTCTTATATATTTTTTTCATATCTCTATGCTAATTCATTGTTCTTCATGTGTTGCTCAATAGCATGTTGACCCCTTATGCCTATGTTAATGGAAGATACCCTCGCAGAGGGTGTGTTAAGGTCCCACAGACAATCTGTCACTTTATTCAGAGTCTACCTCCATAATAGAGAACAACTTTTCCTAAGCACTCATACTTTCTAGATTGACTCAAATCCAACATCTGGAGACAGATGAAGTATATGCCATTAGAGCAGATGTTTTGGCATAACACAGAATCTCCAGGATGGGTGATATATGCTCCTGTGCTCCCAGTAGTATTGTCTCAGATATCTGAAGCCTTCATCATGGTTCAGCAATTCCAAGTCCTGTCTCCCACCTTCCCTTTCACAAACGATGATTTCTAAGAAGCAACCTGAATGTTGAAGTCTACATTAGTATCCAAGTCTGATAAACCCAAACTACAAAAAAAGATTACCCATGCTTATGAATAAAAGTGGAATTGCTCACTTTTAATATACTTCTGAGCTATTTTGTAAAGGTCATATTTTCTCCTTTTTCTTTTACATGAAATTTTGTAGAATAATTTCATTAGTCACAATGTCTTATCACTATACAAAAGTTTCAAAATTATAAATAAAACTTAAAACAGCAAGAACATATATAGCCACTTAATTAAAGTGACCAGTTCCACTTGATACTCTGAGCAGTCAAAAATGTAAAATGCAAGTAGAAACTATTTGTAAAATAACAGTAATGAGCATGTCATCTACAAAAAGTTATGGTAACTCATAGCAGATTCAGAACAGAAATGATTGTACTTTAAAAGTATAAAAGTTCAGAATAATCAAGGTATCTAATCCATAGAGTTTGGATAATGACTTAAAAATAATCACTTTAAATTTTGGAAAAAATTATATAAATCATAAAGTAGAAGAAAAATAAACACTTAAATATACACAGAATATAGATCTGGTAAACAGATAATCAGGAAACATTATAACAAAGTATATTAACAAACTTGTGACATAGGCATGGAAAAATATAACTATATAAATATGACTTTAAGCAAATAATTAACTTATACCACATGTTATTATATGTAGCAACTGCTAAGTAATTAATGAAGTTGGAAATATAAAGTAGCAAAATTAATCTGAGAGAATAACTACATCAATTACCTTAGAAGAAACTGAAAAGCATTTGAATTTACAGATAATAATATCGAGAATTATGCCAATTCAGATATTTTCACATGATTTATGACCGATTTTAAGGAATAAATATTTATCTTTGAAATAGTACCCCATAGCCTATTTAAAAAGATTTAATTTATTTTAAGGTGTTTGTGTGGCCTTGGTATAAAAAGTCTAATAAGCAAAAGAAAAAATAAGGGTAACTACAAACAAATAACATTTATGACATTACTGAACATGTGGCCTTCTACTCCATACTTAACATGCATTAGTACATTTAACACTCTCAACAATGTGAACAAATAAATTGTTTTATTATAAACTACAAATCCCAGGAAATTACTAACAAAAACAAGCATTGTCTTAGAGAAACAATCTAGTCACATAAAGTACCAGAAGTAATGAAATCACCAAATGTCCATTTTCTGAAAAGCAAGCATATTCAACATTCAGGGATATATTATATTATTCTTTACATTAAGAGTTCATTAATAGTTACATTAATAGTTATGAAGAAAATATTAACATATGCTAAAAATTTACTAAAGTATTTGAAACAATTTTCTAATTTAAATCATGTAAGTAAAATTACTAAACCCTTATATCTTCTCTCATATTTATGATTCCATCATATTAAAATAATGAGATTTCTGTTAAAGAAAAAGGGTATATGATCATGACATTGCTTTACAACAGAGGTCATTATGGCATTGATTTCCCAAAAAGGGAGATATTTTTCAAACTGGACTTTGTTGCAATATATACACGTTGGTTGGAAAACTAAGATCAGTCAAGTTCCTTTGGACCTCAGTAAAAACTGTTGTCATTCTTAAATTGTGCAGAATATTTTGAGATGAGAGTTATAAAAATTCTGAAAGTGAAAGAGAAATTCTATCTCTTGTCCTTCTCTTAATTGATCAGTGATCCCTCCAATGAATCTGAAAACTGTATATATAGACAGATATAGATATATCTGTAAACAGTATACTGGAGAAACTCATCAGATTACTCTAAGAATAAATATTGTCATCCCTTTCTCCTTGTATGAAACCCCTCTTTTCTTGATGCACCAGTGTATCTCTTGTTCTTCTCATTTTTCTTTAGAATTTATATCCATGTAAATTGCCATGTGTGTGTTATTAACTTTGCTTTTCCTCTCCTCCTACTATTCTTTCTGATGTTAATTTGGTCATTTGTTCCACTTCAGAGGAATCCAGGTGGGAGAACTTTTTTCCACACCTGACATGAACCAAAGCTTTCAGTGTCTTCTTAATACTCACAATGTTTCTGCATTCTTAAAATTAATTTCAAAACTTTGCTAAAGATCAAATATTCACAAGATGATAGAGTTAAATTAGATCCTACTTCATTCAAAGAGTTTATAACCTGATGAACGATAGTATATCACTATCAAATTCACAAGTGACATCTTACCAATATTGAGCTTCTCAATCTATAAATATAACATGCATATATTTATTTCAATTTTCCTAAATTCCTTTCATCATTGTTTTACATATAGATATGTTCATTTTATTAGACTTACATGTAAGGATTTTTATGGTTTCAGTGCTATTTTTAATGGTGCTTATAAAATGTACTTAATTTTATTCCTTATTGTTTGTAGATAGAAATGCAATTAGTTTCTGCATTCTGCAACACTGCTTAACCTGTTAATACCAGATTAAATTATATTTTTGTTTGTTCATGTGTAGATTTTCTTCACATTTTTGTGTATGATAACTGGGTGGGATTTTTCTCTGTACATTGTTATTTCTACCTCTAATTTACATGAGTTTCATTTATTTTTCCTTTGTGTTATACTTTTATGATCTCAAGTATGATGTAAATAGAGTAATATAAGAAGATAGCATTGCCTTGTTCTAATTCTTAGGGAAAGAGCAGTCGTTCACTATTAGCTGACTTAGGCTGTAGGATGTTTTATAGATGCCCCATGTAAACCCACTTGGTTTATTGAAAGTTTCTCTACTTATGTTCTTAAGATATTGAGCTACAATTTTTTCTTATCTTTTTCTTGATTTTGATATTAATGTAACACTGATGTCAACAAAATAAGCAAAAACATTCACTTTTATCTTTTGTAAGAGTTAATGTTATATTGATATTGTTTCTTCCTTAAATGTCAGAAATGAAAAAAAAAAAAAAGTCAGATAGAAATGACCAGGAAAGTTGTATTAGCTTTCCTTTGTGCAAGACTAAATTCAATTCTACAAAAATCTTACAAAATATTTCAGACTACTGAATTCTAACTAGGGCAAATTTTATTTGATATTTTAGTGGTTTTTATGTACTTCAACAGTGTTGATGAATTTATGAACTTAATTGTTTGAGGTGCCTCTTATTGTTTCATTTTCATCTCTTAGCGCTAGCAAGACTATGCCACTTAAATTCCTGTTATTGACTATTTTGACAGATCTCTCTCATAATCATCATTTTAGTCATATTGGCTAGAAGTTTATTACTTTATTGATCTTTTCAAACTGTCAACTTTCGATTTAATTTATACTTTATGCTAAATTATTTTCAATCATATTGATTTATAATGCTTTTTTTGTTTTGCTTGGGGTTCCTTCCTACTCCCTGCTGACCTTACTCTGCACTAGTCTTGCCTTTTACCAAGTACCCAGGTAGCAAATCTTTGGCATTATGGCAAATCTTTGGTATTACGTACTTTGGGTAGAACACCTTTAACTTGGCAATATTCTTAGTCACTTTCTCTTCACTACCCTGTCTTATTTTTCTATCTCGAGTTCCAGAAATACATACACACACAAACATACACACACATCTCTGTTTTGCAAGGGTTCATATCATGACACACTAAAATATAATGCTTTAGTATGATGATTATTTTGATTAGAAGTTAATCAAGACCCAGAAAGCTAAGGAAAAGTCTTTTATCTCACTTTTCACTGCCTGAAATAAAGTACAAATTTACCTATTGGGGGAAACTCTGTAATTATAAAAGAAATTTTCATGAGAAGGGGGCCTGAGCTAGGAAAAAGCTCAGATAGTAGTCAGAGACAACTTTTTTTAATCTAAAAAAATTATCTGCATAATAGCACATTTGTTTACCCAACATTTCCTCATTTGACAATTCCTGTGAGTTCCCTGCACCCAACACTCCCAACACCCCTACCCCTGCAACAGAAACCCCAACCTCTACCCCTTTCCTCAGGTTTGGGATGGTATGTATATTAATTATCTGGGCTTGTTTTATGTTTCATATCTGTCTAGGATTCCTCTGTACATAAATAAAATATTTCTCTTGTTTATCTGTTTTATGGAACTTAAATCTTGGATCAGTGGCAGAAACTGGTAGTGTAGAAAGGGAAAGATTTTTTGCCCCCATTGTGTGTTGTTAGAATGATAATATCTCAGATCTACTCAATATTGTATTTTGTTTTTCATGTTCTGATTTCTTCCCTTTGTGTGTTATTTTGGGTAATTTGCATTAATATATTCTCATTTAGTGGTTTTATTTGGCAGTTTTGATTAATTGATGAGCCTGCTGAAGACATTTCTAATATGTGGCTGTATTTTTCATTTTAGCCTTTTGATTAGAAACTTTCTTAATTTCTACTAAAACTACCTGTTTATGAATGTGTGTTACTCATCTTTACCACTAGAACCTTTATCATATTAATCACACTAATTTTAAATTCTGCCCTGGGTAGTTCAAGCATGTTGGTCATCTCAGAGTTGGTTTCTCTTAGGTTTTAATTCATTGCTGTATTTTGTATGTAGAACCAAGATGTACAGAACCTGAAGTAAACACCATATACCTAGAAATGGGAACACTTCTTTTGTGGAGGATCGAGTCAATCTATTGAGCACTTGACTTCATTTTAGTTTTGTTGTTTCTATGGTTACCTTTAATGCACCACTGGCTTCATTTTTCTCTGGGATAATTGTGTACTTAGAATGGGTATTGTTCACTAGAGGATTTTGTCAATGCTGCTGTTCCATCCTCAGCAGGAACTGAGACCTTCCCTCTGCACCTGCATCCCAGAGAGGGCTCTCTCAATGTTTTGCTCCTCCTCTCAAGAGACTAATGTAGCCTGTTACACAGTGCTACCTAACCCAGTGTTTGGGAGTGTGTGTGTGTGGGGGGGGTGTTTCTGCTGGCCTGATTCATCCTCAGCCTTGGTAGATCTGCAGCTGTTATCTAAACATACCTAAAAATACCTCTAAAAGCCCAAGACCAAGATAATATTTTTATCCTTTGTAACAAAGAAGTGAGATATTTACTTTATTCTTCCCAGTTATACAGGGTCTTCAACTGTGCCCTGGTTTGTACCAGGTTTGCAGCTTTCTCCTCACAAGTTTCATAGTTTTGTTTCTTATGGGAGAAGGGGCAAGGGTATGTGCTTTTCCCAGTATGGTCAGTCCTTAGACAGTTTTCTTCAAGGCAGGGTTTCCCTTATGCAACCAGGAATATCAAAAGTAGAGAGCATCTAATGGATGTGAACCTCAGTCATGCCTATATATTGCAGGAATTATATAATTTCATGCTATCCAGTCCTCAGCCTTTATCAATTATTTATTAATTATAGCTTATTTTCTTCCCACTAATAGGAAGTTCATCCCATCAAGCACTTGGGACCACATGTGAGAATTTCATGTTCACATATCCCCAAAAGTGTATCTCTCCTTCATTAGATTTTAGGTGACATAGTTGCATTGAGACCTTCGTTCTCTAGTTCCATCACCAAAAGTTGTGGTTTTGCAGTTTAACTTTTTTTTTATTAAGTCGAGAGCTATATTCTATCCAGAATTCTCCCCCTACATAGAAGCCAGAGCTTCATTTACATAAGTAAATATATTGATTACTTTTGTTATCTTTGCATATTATTTTTCCTTCCAATTTCAATTTCTTTTGTCTGAAGTATATCTTGATACTTTTAATTTTAATCAATTTTATGATTGAGTATTCCAGTACAATTTGCATAACAATGTCAGCTGGCAATTTCATCAAGTCTCAAGATCTAAGTTGAGAATTAGAGTCTGAGGACTAAAATGGTATTATTTAAACTTTGGTATGTATTTGTTCAAGGAGACATTCATTTTCATTCCAATTGTTAGCTACTTTTAGGTAACTTAGCTTCTTGTTTTATTTTGATTTTTCTTTTCCCTCTCCCCCACTGCTTCTTGTTTTTAGATTCTCTTTTTGTTTAAAATTAGAAATTCTAATTTAATGAATCTAAGTTTTTATATATATATGTATATATATTTGTTGTACCTAATCTTAGACAAAACTTTTCAGTATTGAAGCATTGAATATAATACTAACTGTGAATATTTCATATATTGTCTTTATTATGTTAAGATATATTCCTTCTACCCCAGTAATTTTGAATTTTTATCATAAGAGAATGTTGATTCTTGTTAAATATCTCTTTGTACCCATCAATATGATCATATTACTTTTTCTTCTCTTTTATTCATATGGTGAGTTGTATGTATAGATTTATAAATATATATATAATTATATATATATTTATATATATTATAATATATATAATTTATATATATATTCATATATATAATTATATATATTAATTATATATATATTTATATATTCATATATATATAATTATATATATTAATTATATATAATTATATATATTTATATATATTATATATATAATTATATATATAAATATATATAAATTCTATCCCATGTATAGAATACATGGGATCACCCATGTATTCTTGGGATAAATTCAACTTGATCATGATATGCTAACTAAATTTGGTTTCTTTTAATTTTGTTAGACTTTTAGATCTAATTCATCAGAGATATTTATTTGTAGTTTTCTTTTTTGATGATATCATTGTTTGCCTTTGGCATCAGTATAATGCTAGTTTCATAAAATATGTTTAGCATTATTTACTCTTCCACAATGTTTTGGCAGTATTTGAGAAGGATGGGCATTATTTGAGAATGTGTTTGAGAATACATTTTCAATTATGTGACTGTCAGATCTTGGAATTTTGTCTTTGGGAAGATTTTTAGTTATCATTTCAATGTCCTTGCTTTTAATTTGTCACTTTAGGTTTTCCATTTCTCTTTGATTCAGTCTTGGAACATTGTATTCCTTCTGGTATATTCAATTTATTGGTGTAAAATCATTCATAATCATCTCTTATTATCGTCTGTATTTCTGAGTTATCTGTTTTATTGCACTTTCATTTCTGATTCTAATAGGCTTTTCCTTTTTTCTTAGTGAGTTTAGTTAATGGTTCTTCTGTTTTATTTTTTTCAAAGAAACAGTTTTTACATTACATTTAAACTTTTTGACTATTTTTTCCTATTTCTGCCATTTCTGTGCTAATTTTTACTGTTTTCCTTCTAATGGCCTTGTTCTCAATTCTTTTTATAATTTCTTATCCATTAACCATGTTTTGATTTTTCATTTGAAGATCCCTGTACCTTAATAAACTGAGTACCTTTTCATCTCTTTCTGTAGAATAAATTATATGTTTGCTCATAAATCAATTATTAATAAATCATGAAGCTAAAAATCCTAGCAGGTATAAAACTATAAATAAATCACAAACAGAAAATTGCAAAACCTCTTGAAAAGTAGAGATTTAGCAAAGTGCCATTGAATGATCTTTAGTGTTAATGAAGTAATGATGACCAAAATTAAGACATATATGGAAACAAGCAAAAATTAAGATGCAATCTACCAGAACCTATGGAATACAGGAAAAAAAAAGGTACAAGAAGGAATTATATAGAAATATAAACCTTTATGAAAAAATGTGTTAATTTTGAATTTAAATGATGAAAGTATAATGTTAGTAGGTAATACCAAATTAACTTGACATGCTTCATATTTTCTTTCTTAGAGTTTTGTACAGTATATCACATAGTAACTTGAAAGACAAAATATCATATTTTGTTTTTTTAAGATCTCATGTTTCTAATGTGACTTAGAATAAAATTGGTACCTTATGTACTGGGTACTACATATGTATGCAGAAACTCAGAATATGACATTCAATTGAGATAGAAATTTGTTTCAATTTAGATTCTACCCTTTGTCAGCTGTGACAAGGATAGGGTCATCAAATATCTTTGTGTCAGAGAATGTCAACTTACTATCAAATCTACTCTGTGGTCTTCCTCAGGGATGCAAATCTAGTGTTGAGTTAAGCACATTACTATAAAGAGCAAGTCTCTATTATTCAGGATATATTATAGTCATGTGGCTGCATTTGGACCTAAATTATTGAAGAAAAGTTATTAGGAACTATTGGAAGACTCCTTTTGAAGGTGATGAAAATTCTTTTTTGTTTCTTCCTCACTTTTCCTATTTGTTGAAATATAGATGCAATAGTTGGAATTCTATCATCTGTCTTTCATTGTATGGTGATCTGATTAAGTAAGGCAGAGCAGAATGAGAGAAGTCTGATTACTTGATGAAACTTTAAAGTCACTATGACACTCCTAGTCTTCTTTTATATGAGACATAGATGTTAACTTTGTTAAGGCACTGATAATATGTTTGTTTGTTTTCGAATAGGCTGAGGAAATAATCCTGGGTTACCCTTTGTACTTTCATCTCATCTATAATATTTGGGTAAGTACAGTAACTATTTCATTAGGTTTTTTTGTTTGTTTGTTTGTTTTGATGAATAATAAGGTATGAAATTCAGAAGTTCAGTGCCTGACATATAGAAACTGTTTTTAAAACAATAGCTTTTGTTGGCACTAAAAAACTGTTGTTAGGGTTATTTCTTTGCAAATTTCACTCTTTCTGAAGCCCATTTGTTTCTTTTTTGTCTTTTTTTAGTCCTTGCAGTCAATAACACTATTACTTTACTATAAACAATTTATATGCATATAATTTACAAGCAAACTAAGAAAATATGTGCAAAATTTTTTGAAACATTTGATTTAATGTGTTATTTTGTTCAAAATAAAAACTACTTCTATATGATGCTTATGCCATTTATTATTATGGTACAGAACAATCATTATATATATAATACAGCAAGATATTTATAACGGTTACTAGAAAATTTTATTTACCTTTTTTAATAATTATGAGAATTAGGGAAATATTTCAACATTTATGTATGAAATTTTAAAATAAATTATGGTTCCTCATAAGAAACATTGCCTTTATATATGCTCTAACCACAAATTTTCTCAAAATATTCCCGAAAGACCAAGCACTCTGGTTTAAAAAAAAAAAATGTACAAATGTGTGGGTAAACTTAAAAAAAAAATCTTAGAAATTTCACACCTTTGTATTCCCCAAGCTTACTGACAACACTTGCAGCCATATTTCCTATGAGATAATATTCTATTTGGGCTAAGAAGAGACATCTGAAAGTCTGCAATGAATTCTGTTACTGTGGTTTACTACATGTCCACATGTGTTAAAATATAGGAAAAGGAGGATGAAGAATCTAGAAATAATTTCTTCAAATCCTTCAAATCATTTCTTCAAATCCATATCTATCAGATATGGTTTCTTCTGAATTGCTCTGAATCTCAGTGGCTGATGTATCTCATGAGTTTCCATTTATGGCATCTAAAGAGCTCTAATTTTTTTAAGGATGGAGTATGCATGCTTTATTATATAAGTCACGCTATCAAAATCCTTACGAAGGTATCATATAGGTTTGCAATCCCTCTGGTAGGTATTATTTGCTATTTTATTGAAAAAAAAAAAGTGTTAGTAGTGACATATACACATATAATTTGCTGGCTTGTAAGTTAAGACCTCAGGCAAATTATTCTCTTTTATCTTGTCCCTCATATTTGCAGGGCAATACCAATGCTAAATTGTGGTATATTGAGAGGACATTTTAGATCCTAGCCCCTACAAGCAATAACTGTCAAGCATGTTTTTGCTGCATCTTTCATATGATTTGTAAGATATCTTTTCCTTTGATTAGATATCTAATCTAACTGATAGATAGATACTAAACAGATAACTGATGTTATCAGTTTATAAAGTATATACATAAATATTAATGTTTTATTTGGTCAAAAAAGACACATTTTTATAACAATAAATAAATTTAAAAATAATGTTTTAGTAACTTAGAAAGTGAAAGTGAAAGTGCTCCTTATCCTGTGTTGGAAGAGCACTTACCTTAACACCGATGTAGAGGCAGATACCATATTTATCTTAAACTACCCCAGAGCAGAGTCTGTGAAGAAGACAGTTACCTTCAGAACCATATTTATCATGTAAATAGCTCAGAAAAGGATACTGCCAGTTACATCTTTAAAATACAAAAATGCATGCATTTCACTATTTTGTAAATGCCAGAGAGATGCAGCATCCGTTAGAGTTAACGGTGCGGCACTTTTGTGTTCAGTAGCATGAATCATTAATCATGAGACAGGCCATATTCTTGTACTGCTTCTGCTTTCATTACTTGGCCTAATTAAACAGTTCTCTGAACTGGAATCTCAGATTCCTCTGTTACAGATTATCATTAATTATGGTGAAAGTGCTCAGAGATGTTGGACTCAATTATATTCTACTCAACTCTGGCACCGTGTGATTCATTGCGCAGCCTGCTCTGCAGATGTACTCTTTTCTTATCTCGCACTCCCACTTTTGTAAATTGGGCTCTGGCAGCCAACAAACTAAGAGTTATGTGCTGCGTTTTCATTAAAAACATGTTGGAGAAGCACAGACCAATTAAGGATTCTGTATTTTATAAGGAGTGATGAGATGAACAGTGAATTCTGGGAGAATTAGCTCAGTGAAGAAGCAATCTCAATTCCATTGTATTGCTAAATTTGGTACCTGTTTTCTGTTTGGGGTTCACTTGGTTAAGTCACTGGCATGGTACTTTTTTTTTCATAATTTAAAATAAATCAATTTATTGATAGTCAATAGAGAGAAACTCAACATTTCTCAAAATTTTGCTTGGTGCTTGTGTGAGCTACTGGAAAACATTCCCAGTGACATATGCCAAGCACATTATAGCGCAAAAGATTCTAACTTCATCAATTTTGACAGTCATTTTCTATGCTGTGTATGAAATCTGTTCTATAAGCACTATGTCTAGGCAGACTGGACTAATATGTGGCACAGACAAAGCCAGAATATCAGTATTTGCAAGCTTTTGGTAGTATTTGAGGTTTTCTGTTTGGGGGGAGATGGATATATGATTTGACATATGGAGCACGCAAATCAAATTATGCCAACATAGTTCCATTACATTTAAAGTTTATTTGTTTGAGGAGTCTCTTCTTTCTTCCTTTCTTTCTTTTGAGAGAATCAAAAGATTTTCCATGTGTTTTGAATTTTATGAAAAGCATGAGCACTTCAAAAAAGTGTTTTAATAATTAAGAATAAAATATGTAATAAAATGATTCCTTCCATTTTTACAACCACACACTCAAAAAAACAATGTTTAAAATCAACAGAATTTAAACATTTCACAATGTTTATATAATTTAAAAGTGAGAATGATGAAAAATAATTCAAAAATTTTATTTCTACATTGTCCATTAAAATAGGTTTTATTTCATTATGGATTAATTTTAAAGTGTTTATATACATTAACTGTAGTAATAAAGTGTACAAACACAAATGAGAAGAACCTAAGGAGAATATTAGCTTCCTCTCTTTCCTATCATAAATTTTAAACTATATGGATGGAATATAGTGGAAAAATGGAAATAACTGCTTTTAGAACAGTTGTTCTTAGAGTGATATTCATTGTCTATCACTTTCCACCTGTTGTTTAAAAAATAACAAATTATTAAAGTTTAAATATTTTTACCTAAAATATTTGTCATAAACTGAGTATTGAAGGCATAATGTGGAGTTTGTATTACTATTGTTAAGAAAAGATAAACAGTCCAATAAGATGTTTTTTTATTCTTTAATAAAAGTATCATGGCAAGATATGATTTCCAGTTTCATCTACCTGGAAAAAAAGAAAACTTTTAAAGCTGTATTTGCAAATCAGTCTTTTATGTAAATGCTGCAAATGGACTAAAGTCGATTTTTCCTACCTAGTAAACATATTGTTCTTGTTAACACCTGAGAGAAATGTCTAAAAAAATTTTTTTCAGAGTAAATGCAAAGTTAGGGGTTCTTTTTCCTCTAATTTAACCTGAAAAATATTGTTCCATATAAAACTATCAAATTTTGTGTGTTTGTCTTCCTTTGTTTCTCATTTGAGAGATTAATAAAACACACACACAAGAAGCTCTTAGCAGCAACCTATTCTCAGGAGTGAAATGGGCTCATTGTCCTGGCTCAAGTCAAGTCAACTAGTCACATATCTGATTATTATTGTTTTCTATTTTTATAAACAGCCCTATATTTTTTAACTTTATAATTTGTCCTTATCTCACTTAAAATCACTGTCCTATATTTTAACATGTGCATTGGGTATATTCATGCACAATAAAAGCAGGGGACATCCTTCTCCTATTTTTATATTTTTTAAAGTATCTTTTTTGATTTTTTCAAAATGAAATGTAATCATTGTTTATTTCCATTAGCTGTCTGTTTCTCCTGGTGCAGGTCCGCAAGAGAATAGAATTAAAACAATGAGAGAAAAAAGTTCTAGATGTAAGTCTTTTGGCTTAACAGTTTGTAGGTTTTCATATCCTGCAGTAGTTTCAGGTTTTAATATATATGAAAATCAGTGGTCTTGTATCTATGCATATGTGTCGTCTATAATATAATTTTGACAGATGGTGAGCTGGATAAATCTAGTCCCTGACTATAGAAAACCTTGGCTTGACTTGCACTCTACCAAAACTTGTTTAAAAAGGCATTCACATGTATTTATTTTTTAAATAAAGATTCATTTTTTTTTTGGCCTGCCCTTATTTCTCATTGAGATGCTGGCATCCCCATCTTGACGGTCCCATCTACACATTTTACCTGAGCTGGTATGCTTTTTTTTTTTTTTTAACAGGATTATTCCATGCATAATGCTGATGACTATACTACTCTACATCTCCTCCTTATTAAAAATAAATATGTTACCTTGCCCCTGTTTGCACCATCTAAAATTCTGACAACAACATCTTACATAAAAAAATAGAAACCTAGAAACCAGGAAGCGGTTTCTCCCACTAGCAGTTCCAGACAGACTGCTCATTGAAAATGTAATACACTGCTGCCGTGTCACAGGTCAGCTGGCAAATGGCAATCTGAATTTTAAAAGGAATATGAATAAAATTCTGTTTTATTTTGAAAATGAACTTTCTGCCCTCCATCATGAATCCAATATATGTCTTAATCTTCTATGCTCTTGAAGCCTGCGGCTCCTGGCGGAGTCCTTTGACTTCTGAACCTAATAAGGAAATAGGTTGTTTTCTCATCCTCGTCTCATTTTTAGAAGGGCTGAAACAAACAGTCCTCTATTTCAAATGTAATTGACAAAGCATAAAAACATGTATGTTATATAATTTTAGGTTTACAACCAAGCTCAACACTGGGATGTTTTATTTTTAAATTTGATTAAGATGTTATACCTTTGGAAATGCGCTGTCAAGATTTGAAATCAGAATTTCCAAGTGTACGATTGCATGTTTACTTTGGAACTGCACATGTGAAGCTGATAAAGGATGGGACGGATAATAGTACACTTCAATTGGGAACATTTTCATTTAACCTGGGCATTATTTACAGCCATACAGGGAGACATATAGACAGTATTTATAAAAATGTTTTCATGGCTATTGTATGCTGGTGTGGACTGTGTATGTTTGCTTTGCTTCCTAAATAGAACATTAGTGCATACCTTTCTAAATTGAACGATACCAAATATATTTACATTTATAACTTCTCCTAAGGAAAAAATGCTATTTTCAAAATAATAAGGGTTTTCATTTTTGATGGGTGTGTCATTTTTATTAAAAATCTGAAGAATGATGCTCACTATGTCTTAATTACTCTTTTATATAAAATATTTATAGGAACTACTTTTTGAAAGGAGAAATGGTATATGAAAACACAGTGAGGTTAGTTAGGCATGTCAAGCTGCAATTTTATCTCATAGTCATCTTTGTGTCACACAACATTACAACTGATCATTCTAAGAAAATAATGCTGACACTTTAATGAGAGAATATACATTTTGTATATGAGAGACAAAAATAGAGATGCACTTGCATTCCTATGAAAGAGCTTTTTAATGCTTTATTAAAACTTGCCCATTACTATAATTTCAGCTATATTTTAAAATTCTTTAAGTGTACATATTTCCAGTTATTAAATGTCACAAAGTCAGAAAAAATTTTATTTCCAATTTAGATAATTATATTAGTTTTTGATATTTTAGCAATATATAGGCAAAAGAAAACATGAGCTAAAATAGAACTGATAGAGTCACTTACAGCAACAAATGATTATTGAATATATAGTAAGATCCAGATATTGAATGAATAACTAAATGTACAATGAGGAATATCAGACCTTTCAGTTGAAGTAGCAATATGACAGGTCTTTTACTTGGAATAATCAGACAAATAAAAAATAATCATTAAATGAAAGAAGTGAAATCATAAAGGTTGGCAAAAGATGAGTTAAAAGCACAGAGAACAGATAATCTGGCACAAGGAAAGAGGAGGCCAGAGAAAGCATTGTTGGAATATTCTAAGCTAGGAGTTTTCTTAAATACTGTGTGAAGTATGTCAGGTGGAAGGAAGCTTAGATTATCTACCTATAGAAATAATTTATTTTATGGGGCATGAAAATTTTAAATGCATAAGAAAGGAATTTATACATATGTTGGGAGCTGAAAATATTAACTGTGGTTTCACACCACGGGTCACTTCTTAACATACATTTCACTGCTTCCCCTACTCTATATCAGTCATGTCATTTGGAATAAATTAGTTCCAGACCCAGGGATATGTGTTGCTTTTACTAAGCCAATTAAAATTGTTGCATTTCCCTAGAGATTTATTGTTCCAGGAACTTAGGTCTATATAAATCATCTTCAAATGATGCATAGGCATCTTTTCTTGGTTCAGACATGAGTACATGACCTGATTGACACACTCATACTACAAGATAGTGGTTTTATTCATGATTATAAAATGAGAAACTTTATGTTCTACTAGTATGAAGGCAACAAGGATGCCAGAGCTCAAGACATCATATCCACATTCCAGTCAGGAAAAGGAAGGACATTAATCAAAAAGTGTATGCGAGTCTTTTGGGTCAGTCTCTAGAATCTTCCCAAGAGCATACCCAGTGAACTCTTTTTACTCCCTAATTGCCTGAACTGCATCAAATATCTAACTTATATTTATACATATATATGACTGTTATATATATATATATATATAACTGATATATATGTATAATTGTTACATATATTTAAATGGTACATCTCCAAAAATTCATTCTAAGTGAAGCACTAAAGATGAAGTATAGAATGAATATTGTGGGATACTAACATTTTCTAATATATAGCTCCCAATTTTGTAGTGTTCATAATACTATGGGAAATAGACATATAAAAAGTAATTATAGCCTATTTTAGATTCTATTTTAATAAATGTACCAAGTAGTTCTGACTAATGAGAAAATTATCTCTGCAGATGGCATTCTTACTTGCATGAAATAGATTATATTTCCCTGCATAGAAATTTAAGGTATTTTCTAGCATCAAGTGCAAATTTTACAACATTGTGGAAAAGAAATAAAAATTAAGTAAACTACTAATCTTGACTAGCAAGAAAGGTAATCATCTCTGGACTGATTCCTTGATACATCATTTGCTGGGAATCAAGAAAATGTAACAAGGTAGAAAGCCCAGGTTGTGGTAAGAATTCGAGGCTTTCAGTTGCTTGAAAGTGCTTAGAAGCACTTTCAGTTCTGGTGAAGCATGATGTATGGTGAGCCTGTTGGCTACATTGGTGCTGTAGTGCGCAGTGTAATAGGCACCTCCTGACAGAAGTAATCACAGTAGTCTCAATTGCCTAGAGAAGGCAACTATTGCTCTGGAGGACTCTTGTAGAATATCTTCTGCAGAGTTTTCACAGACCTTATAAGCATGGAGTTTAAGGTTAAAATTATCATCAAACTCTGATGTTGAATAGCACCTTAATATTAAATGAAAGGAACCACAAAAATTTGGAAAATTTGAAGAACGCAATGCTATTAAATAGTCAAAAAGCACACATATGAAGCAGTAAGACATAATTATAAAACAAAATTAAAGAGTTCAGAAGTGAAATAAATATAACCATTGAAATAAAAAATGTCTATATAAAATCTGGATAGCAAATGGAAGTTGGTAACGATTTAAGAAATCTTCTTGAACAACATAAAATATGAAAAGAAATGTAATATATATGAAATATAAGCTAAGAGATGGACATACAGTACATATTGAGAATTTCCAGTATATATCCAAAATAGAGAAGAGAATGGTTAAAAAAGAAAACGTGAGGAAGCATGTCTGAATAGTTTGTCAAACTCATGTAATAACTGAATCCTAATATAAAAATAATACACTAGGAAACAACAGGTAATTTTTTGGACCATAATGTCATTATAGTTTATATTCAAACAGATATATGGGTTAACAGGGAATATATATGGGTTAACAGGAAATATAGTTCAGAAAAAAAGAAAAATTCAAGATGAAGATTACATTGTCAGAAGAACTAATGAGTACACATATCAGTTAAATATAAAATGTTAAAAAAATAGTAATAATGTTAAATGAGATATTAAGATCCTTGTCTTAATTGATATGTAGAAGAAATGGAGGATATTTTCCAGGCAAAGATTTCTTAGGACATTAAAAATATAGACAAAAGAAATACAATAAACTGACTTTATAAAATTAATAGTTGTTCTTTATCAAGAAAATATTGTTAAAATCAAGACAAGTTAATAGAAATTATCTGCAGTAAAAATATCATACATGAACTATTTAGAATATACAGAAAAGAGTAATTCCAATAAGTTCTTATCACAAGCTAAAAATTTTTCCCTTGATTTTTCTTTTTATTTATCTTAATATGAGATTTATGTCAGCTAAATCCATATGATAATCATTTTGCATGATAAAAATCAAATATCATGTGATGCATATTAAACATATACAGTGGGGTGTGTGAATTGTTTCTTAATAAAACTGGAAAGAGAAAAATTTAGCATACAATGACCCTTCCAACTTAGTAGAAATACAAACTGAGTAAAAACTGGTAAAAAGTGTTTAATAAACACTTAACCAGTGGGAAAAATATAGAAAAACAAAATATTCTCAATATTAATATGCATCAGTAAAATACAATTGAATGCATGAGGTATTACTATAGATATACTAAAATTTAAAAGTTTTAACAAAGAGGTGAAATTGATCGTTGCTGTTTGGAATATAAGATGGCACAGATCATTTGGAAAACACTTAGCAAAAATGAGAAGTAGCAACCGTGTCAGGTGTTCAAAGGGAGCCAGAACATGAAGAAATTTCACAAGTTTTGATATAAATGCAAATGGCCTCACTACTTTGAATTTTATTTTATTGGCACTTAAATCCACATTATGTAAATGTACCAAATCCAGATCAGCAACTGCATTGCTATAATTTCTCCAATACAGTAAAATATATCATTGTGGACCCAGTGTATATATGAAAATAAAAGAATACTTGAGCAATTATATGTATATAGACTCAAAATTTAATAAAATAGTATAGTTACTTGAAAGTATATACTACTAAACCAACCCACGATGAGACAGATACTTTGAATTGTCCTATACTATTAAATCAATGGAATTGAAGTTGTAATTTAAGAACATATCAATACATTTTTTATTATATTTTATTTTTAATTTAGGTAACATTAGCTTACATTTTATTGGTATTTTGGAGTATAAGGTTCCCATCACTGGTGAAAAACTGAGGACTTTGAGTGACTAGGTATTTCATATTTTGCCTAAATCTTCATTGCTAGGAAATAACAAGCTAAAGATTGTACTCAGATTTTTCTGACTAAAATATTCAGAAGAATTCTCATTTATTTTTGTGATGTCAGAATTGTACTGAATCAAATATCAGATAAAGAAAATAGAAATTATATAATGTCACAGTTAAATAATACTTTTTTAAAAAAGGGAAATCCCAGGTTGAAGGAGAAAAAAAGCTTTGCTTATCAGCATCTATTACTAGGATAGGCACAAAAATCTCCAAGGTATTATCAAATCAAATCAAACAGTTGCAAAACAATGTATCATGTCCTATTTGAATTTATTCCAGAATTAAATATTCATAACAAAAATTAATGTAGTCCAGTATAATTATATGATCATATTAATTGATGCCCCAAACTGAAAAATCTAGTCATTGTTTATAATATAACCCTCATTTAAAAAAAAAATGATGAGAAGGAAAGTTTTTCAGCATCTTCATGGAATATAAACAGAAACCCTGGTATCTAGTATCATAACGAGTACAGAAAGACAGAGCGTTTTCCCTTTTGACATATAGGAAACATACCAAGGATAGCTACTCCTATTACTTCTTTCTAGTATCTTGCAGGAAGTTCTGGTCAATTTAATATGTCAAGAAAAAGAAATTAATTGCATAAATCAGTGAAGAAAAAATACTTTCCATGTAATTGGATGTGAATATCTACATAGAATATCTCAAGGAAGCTACAAAAGATGTATATATGCGGTAAAAAAAGGTCATCAATCTCAAAAGATATGATTTCAATAAATAAAAAGTCAGCTATATTTCTAAATACTAATGATTAATATTTGAAAATAAATTTTAAATCACATTTATGATAACTCTAAATCATGAAATACAAAAATATATATGATTTATTTGCTTACATCTTTAAAACACTAATAAAATAAGTTGAAAAAGATTTAAATAAATGGAGGGAAATATTGTGTTTATACATTTGAAATAAAATTAAGTGTCAACTATTTGAGTATTTATATAAAAGTTTAACACAATCATATCAAAATCACAGCAAGATATTTTGTATAGAAAAGATTAAAATTTGTGTGGAAAAAATAAAGGAATTAGAATAGCTAAAATTTTGAAGTAGAAAAGTAAATAAGAAATTACTGTACTTTATTTTAAAATTCACTTTAGAGCTATAGTGTGTGGTTTTGGCAAACAAATATATTAGTGGCACAGATCAAGCAACCTAAAAACAGTGCCCACACAAATAAAGACAGCTGACATTTGACAGAGGTGTACATTCATTGTGATCGAAGAATGCTAGTTTTTCCCACAAATAATCCCAGAGATATCGTACTACCACAGGATAGAAAAAAAGAATTAGCTTTGATCTAAACACAAATGATTAACTCAAAATAAATTACAAATTTTAAATCAAAACATAAAACTTTCAGAAATTAAAATGTAAATTTTCTTAGACATGATGTCAAAAGAAGGACCAAGACCAATAAAAGTAAAAATCAATAGTTTTACTAAAATTAAACTTTGTTAAAGACTGTTCAAGCATAAAAATACCTACACATTATGTGAAAATATTTGGAAATATATATATACATACATACATATGTATATATATGTATGTATATATGTGTATGTATATATATACACACACACACATACATATATATATATATATATATATATACAAAGCAGCAAAAGACTTGTGTCCAGAATATGTAATCAACTGTCAAGATTCAACAGTAGAAAAATAAACAACTGATTACAAAAAAAAAGACACTTCATCAGAGAGGTACAACAAAGGCAAGCAAGCTCTGAATAGCTCTAAAACATCACTTGTCAAATTAAAACCATAGTGAGATAGTGTTATATAGATTACTTTTATAAAATATATAAGAAAATTTTTCAGAAAATAATAAATTTACAAGGTGGGTAATAATATGGAACAGGAAATATTCACTTTTGTTGAAAATGCTAGATGGTAGAATTGGAAAAACAGTTTGGCAAGTTCTTACAGTTAAATCTACTATTACTCATAAACCACTGGGTACTTAACCTCAAATAAAGGAAAACACATCTCATTAAAACTTGCACATAAATATTTATAGTAGCACTTTTCATAATATCCAATGACATAAACAACCTAAATGTCCCTCAAAACCACTGTGCTACACCCATGTAAAGGAATACAATTCAGTAATATAAAGGCACATGTTTGCCAAGTGGTCAAGGTTAGTATCAACAGCAGTGGTTAATCATGTTGATAGCAATTTACCATAGTGATCTTTTCTCCAAAACCTATAACCTTGCTTTAATCATGAGAAAAGCATTATCAGATAAATCTCATTTGAGTGATCTACAACATGCCTATTGAATACTCCTCTACTATGTAGATATGGTCTAGTTATGAATGAGAGCTTGGAACAGAAAAACATTAGGAAAAAATGAAGGAAATATGAATAATATGTTTAACTTATAAAATATCAGTATTGGTTTCTTAATTATAATATATATGTCAATATGTCATACAACTATGAAATATTTATAGGACAAATGGAAGAAAGGTTTATAAGAACTTTGTATATCCAAATATTTTCTATAAATATGTGTACTGAAAGCTGTCTTAAGATTAAAGGCTCATTAAAATATTTTGTCACACAAACACGAGAAATACTAAAATTAAACTCTAAAATGAAAAGATGGGGGGAGCAAAAAAAGCAAGTTAAAAGACAAAAAATTAACCACTCACATGTGCAGCTTGGAAGAATCTCAAAGACATTACTTGGAATAAGAAAAGTCAGTCTCAGAAAGTTACATACCATGTAGTTCCACTATGTTCTCAAAGAGAAAACAGATTTGGAGAATAGCTCAGCGATTATCAAGTTGAGAGCTGGTGAAAAATTTGACCACAAGTTGTACTATGAGGGAATTTAGTGCATTGAGGGCACTATTTTATGTCCTCAATGTGGTTCATGTCATACAAATCTATAAGCATATCTCACTTAACTACATATATCAATCATCTTTCATTGCTTAAAAATGAGATATGTTCTGAGAAATGTGTCATTAGGTGAGACGTAGTGACTTAGCTAGTGTAGCCTACTGCACACCTAGATTATATGATACAATCTTTTGCAGTCATCTCTGTATATGCCATCTGTTATTGAAACGTCATTAAGTAAATTATGACTGCACATGTCTTAAAATTCAAATAACTGTACATCAGATAACTTTATATTGACTAGTAATATAAATGGGAATCCGAGTCACAGGAACTTTGGTGGTGAGTACACTATGGCAACAAAACTGAAAGGGTTTCCTGTACTCTCAATATACAAAAAACTTAAACCAGTATCGCCTTAATAGAATTATTGCATAGGGTGGTCACTTGGATTATGTTACCTTGAATGTGGGCTGTCCTTCCATCTTCTTGGTCACTAAGTTCTTCAATAATGTTTTGTTCTTTTTGTAAAGATGTTCTACCTCCATAGATAAGATTATATTGAAGTATTTGGTTCTTTTTAAGACAGTCGTAATGGAATGTTTTAAATTTCCTTTTTTTTCTTGCTCATTGCTTGTATATAAAAATGCTACAGATTTTTGTGTCTTGATTTTGTAAACTGCCACTTAGCTGTATTCATCTGTTGTTTCTAACAGTTTTTGGTGGCATTTTTATTGAATGACTTTATATTATTTTTTTACATGATAGTTAAGTGAAATATACATTTTACATTAAATTTGAATATTCATCAAAACAAACTAAGCACCAAACTGAAGCACACAACTTTGGGAAGGGGAGGGAATGATGGGGTGGGTGGGGGAGCTGAGTCCCTGAGATTAAAATGATGTGAAATTTATATATAAATAAATTTAAAAAATAAAATATTAAAAAAATTGAACATTCTGATTTGGTGACTCTTAAGAGATATGCCTGTTGTGTTTAAACATAAAAATGTATTTAGGTTAAGCTTTGTCATTATAGAAATCTATCCTTTAAATACAAGTTCAGTCTTTGTATGCATGCCATATGTACTTATTTTTTCTATATTTGCATTCCATTGGTTTGTTTACCTTGTACATTTACTTGCTTTCCCCCATTCCCCACTTTCATGTTCATAGATTGATCAGGATTTCTCTATACCTTGCTTGTCTGTGCTGCTATGAAAATTAGCAATTCTATTTCTTTGTGGTATTAATCATTAAACTTTTAATCTAATACTTACCAAAGTCTAATGATATAATTATTTCTCCCATTCTTATAAAAATCCCACATTTTAAAATCCCCAAATCTTGCAACTGTTTATTTTTTGCATGCTATTCATAATTCATTAGTCAATAAATATTATCATTATAACATGAATAATCATTATTTTGAACAATTATATTTCTTCAGATTTACCTACATGTTAATTTTAATCACATGCTTCAGTTTTATATTCTCATTCTCTTCTAATAATTTATTTTTTCTGATGTAATTATTAGTAGATCCTTTGGGAAGGGCAAGTGAACTTTATTCTGTCTCATTTTCTGACACTATCTCCTCTCTATTTCTCTAAATAATAGCTAGTTTTATATAGAATTAAAGCTTGACAATTTTTTCTCTCCATGATTTAATTAATTCATCACTTTTCTCTGTTTATTGATAAGTTACCTCCACCTAAAGTGAAACTCTTTTGCATGTAATTATGCTTTTAATCTTTGACTATATTTTAAGACTGATTATACTCCTCATAGTAAAGTTGTATGTTTTAGATTATCTTTTTTAGGACTTTTATATATTCCAATTTTGAGAAATCATGGTTAGTAATTCTAGGATATTTTCAGCCATTACCTTTTTTTTAATTGATTGTGTATATTTTCTTACATTGTTGTATACCCCAAATTTCTCCCACCACTATGTCACCCATGAATGATCAGCTATTCACTTCTATTCATCCCTCCTCTAAATATTCACTCCTTCTACTCCTCTCCCTTACTATATGCTTCAGCTGAGTTATCAGCCATTAACTTTTTTATGCTATTACTTGAGTTAGTCTTTCTAGAACACTCCTTAATTGCGTAGAGTTAGTTATTCATTCTACCTAGCATTTTTATGAACCTCTACTCATAATTCATAAATTTTGCTCTGTATTCAAAATAATTTTAATTCTACCTTTCCAAATTCTCTGTTCAACTATGTCCAATCTGATGGTTAACTTTTCTGTGAAGTATTTTTGTTTTTATTTCTCAAAGTTAGATATTGCTCAATCAAGATATTATTTTGTTCTTCCTTTTGGGTTTTTCCTTCTTTCAAGTAAATAATTTTAAGTATAAATATTATAAGAAACCTAATTTTCTTACATGTATAAATACAGAATCCCACTCAGAGAGTTTTCTTTAAACTTCCTTATGTATTTTGCAATTTTTTCATTGTAAATAGACTTTTTGCTATTTTGTATGGGACAAATTCAGTTCTCAAAGCACTACTAGAGAAGTTATTTTCTTTCAATTACAGCATTGATTTATATTTTTCTGAATATAAAAATAATTATTGAAAAGGGTGAATAGAGACATAAAGACTAAAGTTCTAGGTTTTAAAAAAATTTATGAATTTTATTTTAATTATTTTGTCAAGCTGCTATATCCATTTCTAAATCACTATCTCAGTTTATGTATTTATCTTGCTTTAAGTATGAGTAGCAAACAAGTTACAAACCAGCACTAGCACAGATCACACTCTGGATTGTACTGCTGTAGAGCATTTTCCCATGGCTCTGTGAGGCACAGCAGATTTTTATTTGTGTAAAACAAAACTTGGTTTAATTCTTGGTTGAAAAATATCAGGTTATGTATAAATTTGAACCTCGAACCTATTTAAAGTGCCACTAAATGTTTATGAAATGTCATATTTAACCCCCCCCATAATAGAATACATAAAGAAAGATAATTGTCTATTCATATCGAAGAGCGGATATTTTCTTGTTCACATCGCTTTTTCAGAAGATAGCCTTTTGAAGTTCACTGCCTGCTGTGGAACTCCAAGTGGTGTTAGTCCAACTTTTGTGAATACAGACTCAGAATTTTGTTTCTTTTTTTTTTTTTAATTTTTAATTTATTTATTTATATATATTTCACATCATTTCAGTCCCTGGGAGAATTTTGTTTCTGAGCAACACTTCTGTCCTATTGGCCAAACGTCACTCCTGGTTGTACAATTTCAGTTTACTTCTTTAATTTTAAATCATGTCCTTATTTCTGACCCCTTCATTGAATATGTGCTAATTATTGTTATTTTGCCATTCAAGTACTATCCTGTAAGGATTTTTCTATTATTCAGTACAAAATAATATCAGAACTTACATTCCAAGGAACACTGACACCCAATCTTTAATTAGAAGAACTTTCTGGCTTGTTTGTGAATTTTTTTTGAAGTGCTTAAATTTTTATTGACGTTTTTCTCTACACAGACACACACCCAAAACTGGGTGACCAGTTGTTTGCATTTCATAGCTAATATAGATCTGTATTTTTGAAAATTACTAGATATAAAACAAGATAGAAATTTACCTATCAAACGAGCTAAATAAATAAAAACTTGTAATCTCCCAATATAATAGCAAGAATGATTCCATCTAACCCTACTATGTTATGTGTAGACTATGTATCTAAGCATAGTGAAAATATCATTAAAAAGTACACGTGGAAAACATACTCATTCAATTCCTTAAAAAAAGCAAGAATAAAGTTTTTATAGCATATTAAATATGCTATAAGAAACAAAGAAAGATTTCAATTCATTATATTCAATTATAGTGTTTTGAGGTATTTGGGTCACAATGGCTAGTGCATAGAGGACACACGTGAGAAGAAAGCATACAAAAAAAATAAACGTAACACTTGATAATATTAAGATGTAAACAATAGATAATGCTATAATCTACCTTAAGATTAAGGACACTGTGTGGAAGCACATTGCATAATATGGTCAAGGAGAATTTTCTCAGCTATTTTTGAACTGTTTTCTTAGTAGAGAATGTATCTATACCCCAATTACACATCGAAATCCACAGTCTTTTGATAATATTTAACTGGTCACACCTTCCCTGTCCAAAATTCAGATTTTATTGACTTAGGTTGGGACACAGACATCATTATCTATTAAATCTCTTTGGGTGGTTGTAAGGCACATTGAAACTGAATAGGTTTGATCTTCAGTGCTGGTCTCCAATTTTTCTGTGCATGGAGTTTGCCTGGAAAGTTTCCATAAATCTCAATTCCTAGGCTGCATCCACATCGATTAAATCAGAATCTACAAAGGCAACATTCTTTCATAATACTCCAGTTTATCCAAACATGCAACCAATATTGAGAACTTGTGCACTAGAGGAAAAATATAAGCAGAGAAACAGTAAATTTAAAGACCCCACGGCAGAAAGAAAGAACATGGTCTAAAGTTTTCAGGGTCAGAAATCAATGTCAGAAAGTCAGTTTGGGGATAACAAGTCTGTTACAAGATAATATGGCCAGGACAATTATTGTGAAATCATCTGACAATAATTAGGAGAGTGATTTAATGTAATTGATGTTTTGTGATCTCTCTATACGTAAAAACAAAGTTAATAATGACTCTGATTGATTGATTAATTAATTAACAAATAATCTACTTAGCCATGAAATAGAGATAAGGCTATATATAAATAAATATAAATCCATTTAAATTTTCAAAACAAATGAACAAAATCTTAAATGAAGATTAAGGACATAAATAAATATAGAGAAAAAATGCAAATTAGGAAATGAAAAAATTGAAGGAAAATATAGCTATAAAAATACAAATAAACTTGAAAACTGACAAAATAGCAGTTTTTAATAAAATATATCTAAACCTCTAATAGCACATGATATTGAAACATTATCAAACAGTTCCATATTTACAAAGCTATAGAAATCAGTCAATCAAAAGAATTGCAGACAAAACTCACACTAAAATACCAAATTCCAAAATAATAAAAGTAAGGTCAAAATAAGCTGTGTATATAAGATAGCATTTGGGGACAGATGGATTTCATGCAAGTCATGAAATGATCCTTTCCAGAAAGTATATTAATATATAACTAATATACCATAAAGACATTTAGAATGCTTGATGTTATAAGCACATAAAAGCAAATTAATATTTACTCATGTTAACATGAATTCTATGGTGTTTTATATGGTTGGAATCTACAGATTCCTAGGCTATGTAGATCTGAACTGAACTTTTTGGAGTCTCTAACTAGGCTAAAGAAGTAACCCATTTGCAGCATTAGTACTCATGGCAAAGGAGAAGGTGAGAGGAGAGACAATGTAAACCCATGTATCATTTATCAGAGCAATTCATGTAGCCCAGCCCAAAATCAATAGACTGGGGAATGCATGCAAAGCATGAGGAGTCATGAAACAAGCATATAACCTAGCCCCCTCAAACAGAAAATATAAATGAACAAATAAAAACCTGTGCCATCCTAAAAATGGTGTTATTTTTGACATAATAATGCAGAGATAGAGCTATAAAACCAAAACAACAAATACACACAGTTTAACACTAGACACATTTTCATATAAATGACAGAAACAAGACAGATGTTTAAGAGTTTATTGAATAATATTCTGAAAAATCTAGCCATGCCAATTAAATAGAAATAAGTGACATACAAGTGTGCAAGGAGAATGAAAATTTAAGATATTTTGAGATGGTAACATTATATAAGCAATAAAAACAAGCATTAACTGTAATCAATAACCAGTAAATAACTTTAGAAAATTATAGTTCAGCAACTAATATATAACATAGCTTCCTTGTATCTAGACAATGGCAACTTAAAATATGATGAAAGAAAAATATTCTACTGCCATGTATACTAACATTCATAACAATATTAATATTCAAGTACACCTAACAGTGTGCTGAAATATGTGAAAAACATCATAAATCTATTATATGACAGACATGATATAAATTATAGATAACAATAGATTTGAATAAATATTAAAGAAAATGTTCTTTGCTAAGAAGGTATATATTATAATTCTTCCTAAATTAAATTCATAAATTCTATTCAATACCAATTAAAATTCCATCAGCCTTTCAACTTGGGGGGTACTTGACAAAATGACACTAGGGTTCATCAGGGAGAATAAATATGTGACAATATCATGGAAATTTCAGAAAAAGATCAGTAATGAGACCCTTCAGATATTTAAAAGGCCACTAATGAGGAAAGGTTTAGATAAATTGTAGTTCTTTTATATAATAATTAATATGAAGCAACTGGAAATAAATGTGCATGTGTGTTATGCAAATTGTCTCAATACTATTTTAAATAAACATGAAAGAAATTAAATAGGTACACAGCATATATTCTAATAAATTGAGGAAATTATAGAGTACATGTTCAGAGAGGAACAGTAGTCTTCTAATGTGTGTGTGGGGGGGGAACTTGCTCTTCATCATCTGATGGCATTTTTACCACATATGTGTTATTTCAGTTTTTGTTCTTATTTTAACTCTCAAAAAACATTTTAATGTTCCTGGGTCCATTATGTATCCAAAAACTGCAGCAAATTTTGTATCCATACAAGATTATGTTAAAATTTATCACAGAACAGTACAAGTTGGCAACACTTTACAAAATATTTTAATGATTTGTTTTTTAATGTATATATGTGTTTATTTTTTAATGTGCATTGACAATTTTAAGATATGCACTTGCCCCATAGGCATTATTTTCATACATATTTCCTTGGTTATAATTGTAATAGTAACCACTATAGTATGAAGAACTTCCAGTTACTTGAAATTTCCATTGATTTCTATATGTTTCAACTGTTTTAAAATTTAATGTGTAGATATATTATTGATCAAAGGAGCTAGGCAATGATATCTAGGATATATTAATTTGGGGGGATATTTTAATTTAGTAAAAAGTTCAGGAAACACTATTCTTTTGAGACACTATAAAATTACAAAACTTTTTAGAGAAGACATTTACTTTGAAGCAATATTCATAAAAGACTGTGCTATTAATCTCCTCTTTGTTTCAGGAGTAACTGTTGAGTAACAGTTGTTGCTCATTTAAAAAAAAGAAACAAACAAAAACAAATCACAAGTAGTATTTAACTTTCTTTCATGCTTTAAAGTGTTTCAAAAGTGCAAATAAAAGGATTCAAATCCATTGCAATTTCCAAATGTAAAATGTTCAGTACCTGAAATGGTGAACTCCTGAAACAACTCCCCCAGAGAGAAGGAAAACAGTTGCTGGAGGCTTAATGCAAAGGAGAAATACCACCTTATCTTAGTTGCAATAGAATCACTAAAACAACTTTGCCCAGGAATCTGGCCCTAAGGAAACATATTTGATGTTGAAACAAGGTCTCTTTGCTAGTTATTTTGTTGCATGTCCATCTGCTCTGTTGAGATGGTGCCAGCTCACAAACCGGCCTGCTATTTTCAGTAAGCATGTGCCAAAGCAGCACATGGTTTAGACTGGCAGATTACATAAGGCTGTGAGTATCTACTATAATAAAAATTTAGTCTTTTGCCCAGTGTGTTTGATCCTTAAATTGCTCGCTGCACATTCATTAACTCTTAAAAGATTCTGTTGAGAGAGATGGCATATCGTTAATTCACTTTGTAGTTAAGGAAACTTGACAGAGTTAAGTGACTTAACCAGAGTTACAGCTGAATACCCAGTGAAATGAATGTCTGTGTTTGTTGACAGAAATCACATTTTTTACCTAAGTTTTTTGTAAACATTATTAGAGGAAAAAATCAGATAATACAATAAATGTAGATTGTAGTCAGCATGATGACACAGATACTTCCTAAAAACATAGTGGTAAAATACAGTCTTAAAATAAGACTAAAACACATATTGCTACTAGAAAGTCTGATATTATGAGTCTAGAAATCCTTATTTTCAAAAGAGTAACTGACCTAGTATTGTATTTCCTTAGTACAAATCTAAGTGCTGCTTATTTAGGCTTCACTGACTGGTGTTGTTTGTACCAGAGTTATTTAGAAGAAGATTTAGGAATATTGTATACCCCAGTCGAGTTTTTTAGAAACCTTTGAACATAATTTCTTTAGAGAGATGAGTCAGATAACGTTTTAAATTTTGTCAGTTTCTTACAATCCTTTTATTTACCTATTATTTTTAATAAGCATATTTCTTCCCTCACCACCATCGTTTTTGTCCCTTGTAATTTTTTCTCCCTCTTCACTTTAAACCTCAGATCACTCAGGATGCTTGTTGATTTCCAGTAGTTTTTTTGAAGTGTTTTGTGTTGTCAAATTGTTATGCAAAATATCTGATATTTGTTTTTAATCATTCTGATTTATTTTGCTACCAGCTACTTTGTTGAAAATGGCTGCATGCTATTCTTTCTTTGGTGATGTTATAGTTCATGTTATGTATATATCAACTTTTTTAATCCATTCATTCACCAAAGATTATTTGAGCTACTTACATCTTGTAATTATAAATAATTATAATATCTTAGGTTGTGATTGTATAAAAATTGATGATTATGAAAATGTAGAACTTATTATTTGTGGAAAGTTTCACTGATGTCATAGTTAAAAATAGGACTTTTGATTTTTCATGGCCCTTCAGAGTAGCCAAAGCTTGTTTTTACAATTGAAATAAATTTTGATTTTCTAGGCTAATATTTTAATAAGTTTGATGAACAGTGACAATATACTGACTACATTTGTGAGTGGCATAAGGTTTGGCAATATAAAATCTGGTCACCTAATAGCAATATATAAAATATCCGGACATGCAAAAAGATATTGATAGAATAATGTGGTTAAAATGTGGTAATGATTAGTAGAAACTCATCTTGTTCTAGAGTCTAAGATTATCTGAGTTTATAAGAACATGATAGAGAAGGAAAAATCTTTATAAAAATCACATTAATTTTTTTAGCTTTATAATCACTATGATGTGACCTGGTCATCATATTCAATCTTGAGTACAGTATTTTCAGAGGAATTTTAATAAAGAGGTATAGAGAATAAAAGGAGAATCATGAAAAAAAGATATTATATAATGTTTGATTGACATAATAAGTTTATATATAACCTAGGGAATTTAGGCAAGACACAATACATATATTAAAGTACTAAACAAGTTGCTTATGTAAACTTAGTTTATATGTGTATGATTCCAGAGATGAGAATAAAATACAATAATTGAATGTTCTTGGGTACTGATTTTAATTCTTATTAAAGGAAAATTTTCTTTGAATATAGCTTACTAAAAATTAAAAAGGTTTTCTAAGAGGAAAATTCTGGAAGGGCATTATGCAGAGATTACAAGACTCTGTGAATAAAAGGGGATTTCCATCTTCTATCAGGAGATGGGAAGAACAGTAAGAGATTTAAAATATTCTACCATAGCACTTTTTTTTAAATTCATATACAAATTTAAATTAAAAATCACTAGTCACTAAGAACTATTGGTTGAATTGACATCATTCATATAGATGACAAGACTGGGTATCACACATCAATAAATTTGACAAGGGCATGTGTGGTGAATTAGAAGTTGGAAGTCTTTTATGTATAAGATATTAAAGTTTTAGAAATATTTGTTAGTTCTTTGGGGTGGAGAAATTTAGTTTCCAATCTTTTTAATTCCAAATAGATTATCTTTGCTATCACTTGATTTCCTGCTTGACTACTATAATGATTCTACTTTGTTTACCTGGCTAAAACTGGCCAGTGATAAAAGTCACAGCCAAGGCAGTGTGTACAAGAATGGAAAGGCAAGATAGAGGAGATTCCTTGATGATGACAAGAGGAAGCCTGGATTTGCTGTAGGAGGCAAGAGGCCACTGGTAAACGGATTCAGAATGGAATGGTTTGGTCTGAACAACAAGAAACAGGGAAATGTTAAGCTCTCAAAGCTTTCCAAAATAAAAGAGACATGGAAAATACAAGATTTGATATGTCCTAACCCTGCTATCTAACTGAGAGACACACAAAAGAAATGGGCCAGATAAAACTGGCATTTATCAGGAATGGAGTAGATACACCCTTAACCTGATGACTCATGGGCCAACTACAAGGAAGAGGCTTACTTGTTCTGGGATGCAAGTTCAACATGGACACTGAGGGATAAGAGCTGAACAAAGAAAGACAGAAGTAAATCTAAGGACATGAGATGGAAGCCTAATGTGATTGGGTAGCAATTCCCGTTTCCAAGAGCGAAAGGTCTTTTACAGTAAGCCTCAGCTAGTGATTGTGTTTTCCATGTACCTTTGCTACCAAGTGGTTATTCATAATGCTGTTTGATACAAATATCAAAGATATGCACACTTCTGTTAGGGGCTACAATTCATTTTCTTTCTTGTAGGGAACCATATTTACTATTTTGGAATTTTTATTTTAAAAGATATTCTATAATATATACATTTGTATACTACCTAGGTAAGTGATTTTGAAGGGTTTTAATTCATTTATTTTGCCGACATATTTAATTTATATGTACTTGAAGTTCTTTGTTAACTATGTGTGTATACATATATAATGGTTATGTAGCTAATATATATAATATCTCACTAATGTCTGTTTGCTACTAATATGTTTTCTCAGACAAGTATGTTTTCAGAAAATAAAGTGTGCTGTTGCATATTGTTATTATTTAAAATATTACTGTTTAGTAGTTTACAGCATTAATTCTATTAATTTTTCAAGTTCCAAGTGCTCTTTGCTGTATGCATCTCTCAGAAACTGAGATCTGTTTGCAGAAACCACAGATACTTTCAACAAGTTTCACCTCAGAGGGGCTTGGTAACTCCATTAAAGAAAGTAGTTCTTGATCATTCTTAAGTCACCAGGTCACAGTATGTGAGTATATGTTCACCATTATGAGAGAGAGAGATTGAAATCAGAGGTATTTGTTTACCTCTTCTGTAATAGGATATCTGCAGACAGTTCACATACAAATAAGGAGGAAGGGTGGACGATAAAGAAAACATCTCGTAACATGATACTATATATAATATATTAGGTGTTATTCAAGTCCTAAAGCTAACTTAAAGAATAAAATAAGTGAAGATCTCCAAGATGACAAATAATTTGTAGATTGGGGCTGGGTCTCATAAAGAAATTCCTTGATTGTGACGAAGAATTGAATAATCCTAAAATTTAAAAAGAGATAGTTCTTTGACAAATTAGCTATCAGGACCTTTTAAATCCCCCTCACTCTTTATTTCTTACTCTATTATTCCATAAAGTATAATTTAGTAACTATATAGTTAGATATGACAAGTAGTGACAGGTGCCTGAATTTCAGTATGGGATTGTATGACTCCAAATGCCTTAATGAAAGGTGAGGGACAATCTGAGCAAATACCTGGGTGCTTAAATGGTCAGATAATTACACAGACTTGCAGTTCAGGGAATTTCAAATCAATCTTCCAAATACCAGAAAATTCTGAAAATCCACCTGTAAAATGATTAATCACACCTTTTGCATGTTTTATGTGACTCTATTAAAAAAAGTTCATATATTTTTAAATAGAGGTCCCATATATTTTCCTTTTTAAAAGAGAAGCCTAGACTTAAATTTTAAAATAATATGCAGAATATGTGTTAATTTATTAACTAGACAGCTACAGAGATGAAACACATATAAAATAAATTCCTTTTGCTTCTTGATTATTATTTCCTCTATTTAATTACAATGTGATTATTTTTGCCTAGCTTCAAGTTTTAAAACCTCCTTAGTATTTAATATCTAGTCAACTGAATCATCAGGCTTATTCTATACTTAAAGTACAACATTGTGGTCAAATTCTAGTTTGAAATAAAATTTTAATGAGTTCATAAAAAAATTGAATAAAAGAGCATTTATAAATATATGTGTTAAACATTTTTAGCCAATCATTTCTACACATCTTGACAGTAAAAAAAAGTTTGAAACATGGAAATGGACAGAAAAGTACAATGAGCAGGTCTAACTTAAATAATCACTTAAACTTAAGTCATGCAAGAAACGTTTATTATAATAGAAGTACTTGAAATTACATGGGAAAAAGCTATGACAATTGGCAGATTATGATTCAAGTACCTGTAAATTTTTATGACACCGTAATGTTTTAAAAAACGTAAGAGTAGGAATCCATATGCTATTCAGTTTAAGATAAATTAATAAAATTCAGCACATTATCATCACCTTAGTGATATTTTTGTGGTGGCTTCAGTTAAATTCAAAGCACTGTAAATCAATTCAGTAATAGTTACTGAAATAAAGAGAAAGAAGATAAAACTTTGAATAAATGTACCAAGAAAAAAACATTATAGTCCTGGCATGTTTATAGTTCAACAGGACATTAAGTTAGCAATTCAGCAAAAAATGAACCTTCCAAAATATTTAAAAGTACTGATTTATTCTTTCATACAATCAGGATAGTGATTTCTTTAAAGATCTTCTCAATATATGGACATATATTTCTCACTGAAGCCACAGATAGTTTATTGCACTTTAACTAGGTAATATAGGAGCTATCTTTTTAAAGAGGGTTTTTGCCATAGTTTTTCCCAGGGTTGAACATATGTTTTGGGCAGTTTTGCTGCATGAAATAGGCCAAGGCTACTTTTCCACATCTGCTATTTATCTCTTAAGACACACACACACACACACACACACACACACACACACACTCACACACACTAAAGTTTGACTGACACTAATTTCCTGAACAAGATACCCTAGAAACTCCAGTTTATCTTATAAAATCATAACAGACAGGGTTTGTGATGTCCCCTCTGCAAGATTCTTTATTCTGTCAGTTTATAGCATTTGAAATGACGGAAAGGGATGCGTTCCTTTCATATGCCATCCAGGAGAACAGAACCTGTCACCAACAGTGTAATGTGCTGTGTATTATCACTCTGAGTGATCCAGAGGCCCAGAGACTGTCATCTTTTTAGACTGTACAAGTCAACACAAATAAAACTGAGGAGGCAAATGATAATGTCTGAGATAGAGCCAGGCTCATTCTGGCCATTACTTTTTATTCAAACCTCAGAGATGACATGATGTGAAAAATGAGCCAATGTCTAGTTCAGTGCCCATTAGTGTGTGAGCACATTATCTTCCACTTTTCACATTGAATCTCTCTGTACTCACTCTGCCAGTTATAGCTCAGCAGCTTGTCAAGCTTAAGGGGTTTTTGACTCTTCTTTTTAAGAATTTTATGTTGTCATAAACAAATAGAAATATTACCTGTCTTTGCTAAATTGCAAACAATTTGAACTTATCATTCCAAAAATTAGTCACTATTTCCTGAAGTTTCTTGAGACTATTCTTATGTAGTCAAATAGAGATGAAACCTGGCTTATTGTTTGAGCATAATACACATGTTGAGAATAATTTTTAAAAATTAGAATTTCCATTTAATTTGACAAAGTTTTTTTAACACTAATTAACAGAGCATTTTAAGTGAGATAAAATTGCCCTATCATTTCTTTTCTCATAAATTTTTTACATTTCTATATCTAAATACTTCACGGATTCAACCAAAGTGGAATAAATAGTATAATTCTATGATGTATAAAAGACTAAGGAATTATTGTTTTCTGTAGAAATGATTGCTGAAGAAATGCCTGATGAATATTTTTACATTCCTGTCAATTGCCAGAATCTTACATTGCTTCCACAGACATAAAAGAAACATCTTTGTGCCTGGTGATGTGGAGAAATCAATTAATTTATCATCTCACTCCTTAAGTGTCACATTATTTGGCCTAGGATAGCAAATTGAACTATGAAATTATACTTTTCAACAACTCTATTGGATGGAAAGCTGACAGCCATCAAAGTGTAGATTTGCCAGCTTCGATATAACTAAGCGCGCACACACACCACACACACACACACACACACACACACACACACACATACACATAGACACACCCACTTTGAATATAAATCCAATTCCTCAAAAATTTTTAAGATGTTATTAGCATTATTAAAAAGTAGGTAAAATTCTTATTTTAACATTTGTGATTTTTAATAATCCCCAACATTCTCAAAATATATCTTAGTTTGCAAGTAGCATGAATTAGGAACATTTAAAAAAATGTAATTAAGAATATACACACTAAACATGAGATTGTCTTGGTTCAACTCTTAGGACCAGCATGTACTTTATTCAAATAAAATAAACATTTGTCATTATTAGATATGATTTGGAAGATGATTAAGTTTGTGCTTATTTATGCCATGATAATATCACTTACTATTGTGATTATCACTATAATATCACTTACTATTGTTTCCATAGGAGCTATGTTCCATACTATGACTAAAAAATAAAATGTAAAAAAAAAAAAGTCTAAAGAAATCTAAAATCTTAGAAACAGAAATTGAATTCATGTTAGGGAACTTCCACATGTGTCCTGTAACAGAGAATAACAGCAAATTTTATGACAAGCTTTGTTTTATTTTAGGGTTGTCAGACTTTTCCCTCAGATGGAAACAGTGTTTGGATACCATAATTTCTTACATCAGAAAATGGTTTACAGCATTTTCAGTTCTCTTCTGAAATGTCAATGATGGACATTCCTGTCTTTGCAGAAGTTAAATGGTACTATATTGTAACATGGTGGATGAAGAATATTTTATTTCTTCGATTTTCTTCTGCATGGATTATCATCCTGTGTCATAGCAGGAATAATAGTCTGAATGTACAAAATTGTGTGAACAGTTTGAGAGAGATATTAGAAATACCATGATGATATTATATGGTGAATATTTTATCCAAAGTATCACAACAATGTTGGTGACATAAGTTTATTTTGAAATTCCTATTCATCATAAATATATTAGCATTCTAATGATTGATGAACTTTTAGGGAAACCAGGACCCTATATTATGGGAAGCTATGAGACATTGATATAATTCATTATAAAATAAAGTATTTTATCCTTTTTATTTATACAATATTAAAATAGTATTATATTAAGTATGTAAATATTGAATTAGTTTTTATTTAAATAGCCAAACATCCAAATGAACAAAATTGAGCATGCATATGATGCTTTTGAATTATATTCTAATGTCTCTTTTCCCCAAACTATCATAGAGTGAGATTATAGCAACTTTTTCTACTATTAAAATTGTATTTCTTTAAAATAATACCCTTTAAAATATGAGAACCCATTTAAACCCTGTTTTAACCAAGTAATTATTTTTCCTTTTTTTTTTATAAAGTCCACTATATTTACTTTTTCATTATGTTTATTTCCTTGGCAGGTATATTTTTGAGAGTGGCTTGTAGTAGTGAAAAAAATGATAGATCACTTACCCGTAGAAAATGATTTAATTTATTGGCAAGAAAGATCTATAGCCATAAAGCATCCAAATATCAAATAATCTCTAGTCATTTGAACTTTTCATCCAATATCAGTTTTATTTAGAGTTAAATTTAAAAATATGCTATTTTTATGTGTTCATAATGTAATCTTATACTTGTGATTGCTATGTAAATGGCTTGTCTCTCAAAATATTCCTGAAATATATGTATATATACTTAATGTTTTATATATATATATATATATACATGTATAATACAGAGAGCAAGAGTCTTGAATAAACATCATTCTTTTCTTTTTCTTTCACTTTTTCTAGTTTCATTGTTTAGAAATTTTTCAGTATTTCTACCTTTTACATTTACATATTCCAAGAAAATATAAACCAGTGATCTTTTTAGTCTTTGATGACCCAATTTTCATATACACCATATCATCCTAATCCTTTTAAATCTGTCTTTTAAAGAAAGCCTATTTTTTAAGTCTAACATTTTTATCACTTACATACTATCATCTTGCCAAGGTATTAATGAATGTTAGCAGGGGAAGACCAATTTTTTTGCATCTCAAGCCTATTGTATTATTCAAAGCACAGATTATATAATGAATCTTAAAGCGATTAATGCAAATAGTAGGAATGTATCAGTTAAATTAACCTATTTTCTCCCAATGTTGACTTGTGGAGAAGTGCGGATAAAAGATCAAATACAGAAAAATATATAAGATCAAATAACGAATTGATGCAAAATTTTAGCATCATATTAAGCTCATCTTATTCTATATCTGATTATCACTATAATAGCGAAAAATCTATACTATACAAAGGTAGAAAACACATTAAAATATTATTCATTGGAAGCCTATGTTTATAATCCTGGAAATTTAAGATTAAAACAAGACAATGTTAACATTAATTTGAAGTATAAATAATTCAAAATAGATATTAAAACATTTAGAAAAAACATAAAAGGAAAAAAATGGCAAGGTAGACTTAAAAACAATAAAATAAGAGTGGTGGGGTCCAATTATCAATAAATCAGAACACACACAAATTGAACTTCTGAAATGTTAGTAGGATTTTATCAATTGAATATAAGTAACCTTTAAGAATTCAAGATAACAAATGCAATCAAGAAATAATTACCTCCAGAAGGATATCTCACTTGAAATGGAATTCTCAGCAAACAGTTCTAAGGAAATCATAAAATTAGAATTTTCCACAAACTGTGAGTTTTGTGGTAGTGACCAAAAAAAAAAAAAAAAAACTACTAGAGTAGAAAATACATGTAATTATCCATAATAATGTAATTTAATTTGCAAAGACATTTTAGTGATAAAAGTGAAAAGGATTGTAAAATATTGTGTTAAGAAATATAAAAGTGGAAAATAAAAAGTAACCATATCATTATAAAAAAGCCTAAAATTTCTACTATATATATATATATAGTCCAAAATAAATACAAGGTTATTTTATAGTATGTTATCGGTGCTGTACTAGATATTTAAATTTTTCATTTATTTTATATAAAGCAATGGAACTATGTGAACATGTGAGGCACTTCAGTAATTAATTTACTTTATCCACAATTAAAAAAAAAATGTAGCTTGACTAAAAAGGAAAAAATAGCTGGGCTGCTTTAGTGCTGCATAAAAAGTATGTATAAAGAAAATGAAAATGAAATGATTATAAAGATAAACATGGGAAAATATATATTAAGGAAACAAAAATTAAAAGAAAATATTAATCATAATTTTGATAGTAATCAAGGTAGAACATAAATCTTAGAAAGGAACAAGGATATCACAAAAGAAAAGAGTGTGGGAAGGAGAGAAAATTGACAGGAGGAAGACCTACCAAATAGTAAATGTAAAAATAAAAATGCAAGGACTATAGAGTATTTACAAACCTAACTAGAAAGCATCAACTTAAGCAGAAAGATCGAAGAGATATCAAAAGATTACGTGAGAGTGGTCAACTTTTTTTCTTTTGTTTGTGATTCTCCAGTTTTCCCAAAGCAATTTATTGAAGATGCTTTCCTTATTCCAATGTTTATTCTTTGCTCCTTTGTGGGAGATCAACTGCACGTATGCTGGGTATACTTCTGGGCTCTCAGTTTTATTCCATTGATCCTTGTGTCTGTTTGTTCCCGTACTGTATTGTTTTAAATATTATGATGTTAGAGCATAGTTTAAAGTATGACCTAAATGCAAGACCTAAAATCATAAAATACATAAAAGAAAGCATAGTTAAGCCATGCATGATATATGTATGATTCAGTGTGTCTTGTAGATTTGTCCCCAGCAGTGGGGGAAACAAAAAATATAAACAACTGGGGGCTATATCAACAGTTTCTACATAATAAAAGAAACCAAAATGAAGAGACACCATAGTTAACGGGAGAAAACAGTTTTACACTGTACATCTGACAAGGGACTGATACTAAATATCTACAAAACATCTCATAGAACTAAGTAAAAAAAAAAACTTAACCAACTAAAATAAGGGCAGATAAGTAAATAGGCAATCTCCAAAAAGACATACAGATGGCCAACAGATACATGAAGAAATATTCATGATAATTTATCATCAGCAAAATGCAAATCAATACTGCAATGAGATATCATCTCATACCTATTAAAATGATCTATACCAAAAAGACTAAAAACAAGTGGTGGGAATGTAGACTTGTCCAGCCCCTATGGAAAAGTTTGGAGGTTACATTAAAACTTAAAAATAGACTTGCCAAATAACCCAGCAATTCCAAATTTGATGCCTACTTAAGGAAAACTAATTTGAAAGGAAGTTTGCACTCCCCTTTTCAAGTAGCACTATTTTCAAATACCCAAGTTACAGTAATAGCTTAAGTGCTTTAAAACACATGAGTGGATCAAGAATATATGATGTATACACACAATGGAATGTTATTCAGTGATTAAAAAGGATAAACTCATACCGTTGTGGAAACATGGATGAAGTTGGAAAGGATTATGCTAAGTGAAATAAGGAAGAAGGTGAAAGATAAATATTGGATGGTGTCCTGTATTAGATGGGATATAGAAAAATGTAATAGACATACAAAGGAAAACTTCTAAACCAACCCTTCAAAACTCACCACTATGATTATTCATAGTTGGATAAGTAAGGATGAAAATGGGGTGGGGAGAGGGTGCAAGAGAACATGCTGGATGATTCCAGGTGCTTTGTTGGTGGGTGTACTGTGTTAACTACACATGAAAGGAGAATTTCACACAGGGAGAAATCCTGTATTGTCAAGACATTACAGCATGCAAATCAATCATTCTTCAATAAAAAGAGATACATTTATAAATGTAAATAAAAAATAAATGAAATGATGAACTCTTTCTGTTAGTTCTACTAATAAAATAATATCAGTGCTATCTGTGTATACAAGCTTCTTCAAAGAAGTAAAACTAAAAGGTAAAACAAACCACAATAGCAGAAGTTAACACAACTCTCTGTTCTAAAAGAAATTTCAATAAATAACATATTAAGAAAATATAGTTATTAATCCAAAATGTAAATTTCATTTATTTTAATAAAAGAATGAGTATATTTGAATGTTGGCATTTTATAACCATCTCCCTTTTCTATATGAATTACATTTTTGTGAAAATGCAAATCATACAGGAAATCCTCTCCATGTCATGGCAAATTAGAAATTTGAAAATTAGAAAAGTTGAAAATGATCAACTTAGAAAATTATGAATTATAAATATTTCCTTGTCTCTGTTAATCTAAAAACGATCATTTATTAATTCATAATCAAATGAAAGTGAGTCATCAGAATTTTGAAGAATTAAACAGCATCTAATAAATATAATCAAAACAATCTTCCAAAGTTCAAACCAACCAGTGCTTACATGCAATATTCATTTGCAATATATTACAAATGAATAAATATTTGAAATGTGTAAGTTAAATAGCTAGAGAATAAAATAAAAGTCAACACAAAGAGCAGGAAATTTTACCAAATTAATATAAATGAATGTTGAGAACAGAAATTATTGGCATGTGATATTAAAAATATAGTAAAGAAAATATTATGCAAAACTGTCATTTGGGTATTAAAATGTTACATAACAAGAAGTATAGGAGAAAGTAAACAAATGAGAGAAAATAAAAATTACCAATCTAAGGAAGAAGCGGTTGTCACTACAGATTTAACAACAGTGAAAAGATTATGAGAAGGTATTTTTAAAAGTTGGCATAGCATTGAAAGCAAAATTTATTAAAACTAACATTAAGAAGTAGAAACTCTTTGGTGGTGGGTATGGTATATGATGACATACATCTAAAGAAGTGTGAACCTGTTCCCCTAAATCATATACAGTGCTAGAGTAGAACAAGGACACCTCAATAAAAAGATACATAGTAATACAAACAAACCAAAACAGAAACTCATAATACTGTAATTCTAGTAAGACATTTAGTCACTTAGAATTGTGGAATCCTTTTTGAGTTGAACAGGTTTTATCTTGTCTCGAAGCAGTCTTGTTGAGACATTTAGGTAGGGAGTATGCACCATGCTTCTGCAGACTGCTCAGCTTCCTCAGAGAGAGCTAAGAACACCACACAGGAATCTCTTCATTGACAGCTACAGAAGAACAGCGATACTGTCTCTCTTTAGCTAGAATTAAAGAAACAGGGAGGCCAACTATTGATTGTTATGAAAGATTCCATTACTCCAAATTTCCGCCGGAACACTCTAACAAAAAAATTTAAAAGTTTCAAACAAAAATCTAAATTTAGTCATACTTCTCCCTTGCTTAATACTTAAAAGCCCATTCTGGTAATCAATAAATTTAAAAAAAGGTTAATTACATATATATATATATACATACTTCTAGTAAAACTTCAACTATAGATGTATTTTATATATTTATATGTTTATATGATATATATTTAGTATATAATTTATAAACACTTAATATAAGTGTGTGTATATATTTAATATGTGTATGTGTGTGTGCAGATAGATAGATAGATGATAGATAGATAGATAGATAGATAGATAGATGGATGGATGGATGGATGGATGGATGGATGGATGGATGGATGGATGGATGGATGGATGGATGGATAGATGGGTAGATGGGTAGATGGGTAGA